>NAOQ01000381.1:10441-35077 GCA_002751075.1 Ichthyophonus hoferi
CCCCACCCAGCCTACCATGAGGGCCCGTGTGTTGCCCAGGTATGCAGGAACATCATGTACGATGGGCACTGTAGTATAGAGCAAGGTCGGGTGAAACCCTCCATTATTGCCTATCTGTGGGCAGCCTTTCTTGTCAGCCCTACTGCAGTTACTCAGCCAGGTCACTCAGCTGTTACCTGGCCTTAAAGGCTACCCTAAAGCATCGGTGGAGAGAATAGGGTAACGTTGTTGGCCTATGCACTTGGAGCTCGCCTACTATGGTGACCAATAAATAGGCGGAGGGGAAGGCCATAAAGAGAAACCAAGTACACGGGGATACCACGGATGGAACAGATGAAGGACAGCCAACCTGTCTGCATAACATAACCTATCCCTAGACACTTTGTATATACTTACATTCACATTTACTTTGGAAGGGGCCGTGCGCTCAGGTGATGTGGTAGACCATGGTAATATTTTGGGGACCCGGCTGGGACGGGGGGCCTTGCAATTACTGACTGTAGGCACAGTAGGGCCCTACAGGCGTGACAGGGTCAGGGTTAGGACTGACTTAGGGGCTATGAGGCTCTAAGCTGCATGTACTCTACAGGTACAGCATGACTGTATGGAACCCTCACCAAAGACCCCATGGAAGGGGTCATATAAACAGGCAGAAAAGAAAATCTACAAGTTGGCCGACTAGATACTACCAAGACCTACCCAGTTCATAGTGGTTGTATCGGTGGAGCCGAAAGGCATAGACCCTGACCCCGGTCGGCAATCTCCTGATTGCCTCTGTTGATTGGGCATTATGGGCGATGGCTGAGGCAAGGTGCCCAGCAACGCAGGGGAGAGAGTAGACAAGTACGGATTGTTTTTAAAATACACACTGAGGAATACCTGTGGGCCAATCCTATCAGGGGCCTACTAGAAATATAACTATTACCCACCCCCACATCATCCTAGATCTTAGATATAGATAGGGAGGCTAAGCCCGCTGTACCCTCGTCTACTATCTATCGGCCTGTTCAGGGTCATACCTTTAACTGGGCATTCTCTGCCTTAACCTGTTGCAGTTCCTTGGCTAGAAGCTCAGAGCGAGAAGACATGGTGGCTATTTGCTGTCTGTTCTGCAAAATATATGCTGTGCAGCGTTGCAGTACTGTTGCCTAATTGGTGCATTGCCAGTTAGACTCACCATGTAGGGAGGGTGTGAGCCAGAACACCAATATACACATTGTGCCTTGGTAGCCCTACTAATATACACAATGCGCTTTAACAGTCCTCTCCAACTATCACTACGCCCCTCCCCTGTCCTCCTGGATCCATATATGATCATAGCAAGGGCCCTATCGTCAGGGAAGTACAACACCAACTTAAATCTCCTGTACTAAATGCTGGCTAATGGCTAGGGGTAGAGAAGGGGCTAAAGAAACCATCACTAAAGAAGCAAAAGGGGAAGGGGGAAAGACCAAAGAGGACCACATAGAAGAGATATTAATAAGACATAAGCAGACAGGGTGGAGTTAAGACCCCATACACATAGAATGATTATCTGTACCATATGAGGTCTTATTAAAAATTGGCCATGTGAACAGGGCAATATTATGACCCCGCCCTACCTACCGGCATATCCCTTGAACATGCATACACTCATGGGGAGTAAAGGGGAGGGCAGCCTACCCGTGGGACCTTGTGGTCATCACAGCCAGGTACTAGGTCTCGAAGTGTATCAACCGCTGCACCAATAGTCTGCACACGACACTTCTCCCTCTCAGCATGGGTCATCTTGCGAGTGGCACCCACCCCTGCATTATGACAATGGGGCAAGGCAGCCCCTGCATACTCCGAGGTCTTCTTGGCAGGTGAGAGAGTGGGTGGGACCACAGGAGGGATGGTCCAGGGCTCATAGCCATTGATGGGGCTGCCATCTCCTAAACCCTTTTCACCAGGTAGAGTTCCTGTTGAGCTGGTATCATAGCTGGGACTGTTAGCCAATAGTATACATTAGCATACCTCAGTGAAGTTATTGTAAAGCAGTGCATATATAAGGTATATAATATATAGATACATAGCAATACTTATATCAAATATGCACATAAATACAAGCAATCATAAAACATACGTATACACACCCAGAAACAGATACATATGCAAACACATATAAAAGTATATATATCTTCCTACATATATAAAAGGCAGGCTGCTCCACACTACTCACCTAAGAGAATCTGAAATTTCAGGATCAAAAAACACTTCATCAGAGGGACTGTAAGACAAATTACCACTTAATGACTTGGGGACCTCCCTTTCCCCACCCTATATCTATTTTTCCTCCCAAACCTAACCCAACAGGTTGTGCAGCTCCCTGCACATATACTATTTTAAAGCCTACAAGAGCTATGGAGATGGCTATTTTCAGCCTGCAGGCATAACTATTTCCCCAAGACCTACAGACAGAAAAAGATACTTACTAGAAAGATTCACCTAATAGGTCATTAGTAATATAGGGGGTCTGTGCTTCGAAAGCCTTAAGCGCCTCCTCATAGTCGCCTTGAAGAAGCTCTTCAAAGACATTCCCATCTACTACGGTCCCAAGGCTTGGGGCACAATTTGACAAGTCCATGGAATTATGACGTACGTATTTTTTAAAAAATGTGCTGGCTGTACAATCGTATTTTGTGGTGTGCGGTGGTCATTGCACTACTAACTCAAATCCCTTAGTATTCACTCTTATTCATATTCATACTAAGGTTGGTTGGTTAAATAAGCTGTGATTATCGTAACAATAATACCTATTAAATATGTACTGTAAAGTCAATCATAAACTGTATAGTTAATGTAGATATATAATGTGTGAATGTGTGAATGTAAAAGATTGGTGGCCGTGCTTAACCTCTTCATCCATTGCCCTACAAATATTTTAAGTGCGATTGAACAGAGATAACCCGTTAATGGACCAATAAAATCAATACTATTAGTGGACCAATAAAATCAATACAGCCAAAATTTATAATTAACCTGTAGTCTAACCTGAGCGGTTAAAATACTCTCCATCAGATGCTAATAGATGGCCTTTATTGGTTATCCTTTGTATAACCAAATATTCTAGAGGCTTCCGGGAGATTTGATTAAAGTTCAGCAGATTTTAAAAAAATCCTAAACAGGACGGGTTGCCTTTCCCTTGTTCCAAAGATGCGCAAGCATACATTAACATATTTGAATGAAAATATAGTTACCTATTAAGCAACTAGGACTGGATTCAAATACATTAACCCATAAAAATTTCTATATTATAATAAAAGAAAACAGTCTCTAAATAGATTGGAACTTCTCAACCTTGTATTTTTAGAGTACTGAATTTGGGCAAAAATAAAAAATATCAACCCATCGTGTGTTCATTTAGGGTTTCTGTAGAATTTTTATATAGTATATTGTTCTTTGGTAGAAATTATAAGTGGAGGTATGAAGCAATGCACAGAGGGCGATTTTACCAATAGAATTTTAGTAACATGGTCAAGGGGTATATTTCTTCTCACCAGTTCTGTCTCTTATAGCTTAATCCCACTAGTCTTATTACTTTATAACTGACTGCCTATAGACCTATGTTAGTTCCATATTCTTTCTCAACATCATGTGGAAATAAATGTGCTCATCTCATACTACTTCTATTGATGATAATCTATGCAGTTTTCATTCGATCAAACATACCTATGAAGTTTTATTGCCGCTTAACAACTTGGTGAATTTACAGGATATGTTGACCAGATATAGTTGAGTATCGTAATTATAGGTTAAGTAATGTTTAAATTAAAATATAACCATGCTTATAATAACTGCAACACTGGAGGATAGTATTAATATTCATATTAAAAAATGGTTTAGTTATTTTTAGTTATGTATATATATATATATATATAATTTAATTTATAATACTGTACTTTATTTCAATATTGTTATTTTTGACTAAATATCTTTTACGTTGAAATATATTCAAGTTTATAATAGCTATAACACTGGAAGACATTAATATAAACAAGAACCAAATTTATGGACTATTATATGATAGATCAAAGCTTACGAAGTCAAGATCATTTATTTATATTTTTTATATAAAGATAAAATGCAAAACAAATACTGGAGAGGGCTAAAGCTATTTTTGTAATAAGCAGTACTAAGTGCTGTTGATCTCAACAAATGATAAAGGATTGTCCATTACAGGCTCTTCCACACTCTGCTCCGTGGCCCACATGTTAAACACTTATGAATTTGTTAGGAACTGTATCTATTGTAAGTGGGAGTTTTCATTCACTTGTTGCAAATAGATTTGAGGATAGTGTTTCAGTGTGTGAAAGTGATAGTGAGTAGTTTTTTGAAATACAGGAGGCACAACTACACATTCGAGCAATGCCTCCAAAATCTTAAATTAAGAGTAGTGTTTGAGGATCAGTAAATTAGCATATAATATACTTTTCAAAAAAATTATTGTAAATATGCACGATTTTCTGCAAGCAAGATGCAAATATCTCATTGCATGTGATTCAAAGGACTCCCGATTGGTTGATAATAAGTATAGATAATCGTTTCGTCAGGTATTGCCAGTGCCATTAGTAGCAGATCTGCAGGGTGTCTTAGGGCTAAGACAGGTTGTTAAAACGATATTACCAAATTAAATAAATAATTGCCCTTTTAATATTTAAAGTCAATGTATAGCACGCCCTGAAATAATATGTAAGGAAATGGATTAACCTGACTGACTGAGCTGTCAGAGGCTGTTTACTTGTGGCCAACGTAACTATAACTTGTGATTAAGTACCGCTCGTCAAAACCAGTCGGCCAATCATAGCTGATAGAGATTAAGAAGCGGCAATTGGTATAAATTAAAAGTTAATGTTACCGCATTCCTAGATAAAGTTGAGTTGGAAACAAACACATGGTTTTTACGAGATACCTACTAAGAGGTAAGAGCTACTACTACTGTAAACCTACCTCCCCTTAAAGGTCAAGGGGTGATCCCGATTACTATGCGATCGGGTCTTTAAGCCAAGCCTAGCTATTGGTGCATTTTAATTTTATATTTTATTGATGTATTTAGAATCCTGACAGATCTTATAGATAAATCCTTAGTCCCTCATTGGCCCTCCTATGATTTTAGCCTCCATTTCATGGTCAACTTAAACTAGAATACCATTGCAAAACAGAGATAACGCCCAATTATACTACGCTTTGTAATAAATGACGAGCCGTATATGCTATGCTATATTTATTATTTTTAGGACAAATATATGATACTTTTTCTTTATGCCCGAGTTATATATCTTTTTCTTACAGTCCCTTAACATATACAACATATAAATACTATAAGCACTATATATATATCCAGTGCTGCACACTAGGAGCTACCATACCAGATGACCTTTATTGACGACAATATGGTAGGTTGACTATAATGGTTTCCCTCTTCGAACCAAGGGTACAGAGGGTCATATACTGCCTGCGGCCACAGTTTTGGTTCTGTGTAGCAAGGCATAAAAAAGGCTTTTTATAGTTTTTGACGGTTATTTCTGAGCTAGAAAAGTATCTTTAGTGTTATATTTTTATATATATAACTACTGTATCATTATGCACATATTTGTGCTTGGTATGTGTTTGTATACATGCCTTCTTTATAATATCCATACTTATAACTAAGATCCTTGATCCTCTTTCCAGCATCTTTGCATTTGACTTGTACAATGTCTTTAGCCTTTCATTTACCGCATATTTATCCCTCTATGATAGTGATTGGCGCTTTAGTCTAGTAGACGACTTACTAGGCACTGACTTCTCAGGAGTTAATCGAAGACTTGGTGGTTCATGTGCTGGCTGACTTTCATGCCGAGGCCCAGGGCGGGACGCCTATCAGTCACTATCAGGGCAGGTAGGTAGCTCCTCTATAGACTTATTTCTAGGTGAGGGATGGTGACTGACATCTCCTAGGCAATGGCAGGGTTCACGAGCTCTTTGCGGTCTACACATGGTTTGCTACCCCCGAGCAGCTTCTAGAGCGCCTGTTGCAGACCCGAAATGATGGCGATGACGTGAAAGGTATGCATACCAAAGAGCGTGGATTATACAATATGCTTAGAGACCAAGTGGTTGATAGCAGGTAGGGACAGGGAGGGACAAGGCTGTGAAGGCCATGGTACGGTATTGGAAGGTTGAACGACCTACCGACTGGTGTGATCCCCAGCTATTGTTTCTGTGGGAGAATTATCTAACGGCCCATTATGACAATCCGGTGTGTGCTTCAAGTTCCCTCTAGTTCAGGCTTGTACAGCCTCTTACCACTATCCTCAGCATAGCCGCTCCACAATAACTTCTGCCTATCTAGTATCACTCTCATTCAGACGTATACAACTATAAATGCATGCAAATGTATGATTACATATATGCACACCAAGATCATAATTTTTATGTACGAGATAGATGAAGCAAGGCCAACAAATACAAGCCTTTATTAGCCCTAAACCCACTTCCCCTAGTTTTATACTATGGTATTTGTAGCAAAGATATGGCCTATAGGCCAGATGATAGCTAGTGCCCAGATCAGGAGCACAGAAGACTCACATAACATATGTCACAGACCCTAGAGATTAGTATGGGGACGACTAGGCAGACACATTGCGCATCACTAATAAGCGGTGTAGTGGGTCTGTCTGTCAAGGTAGGTGAGCAGTAGGGACAAGTGAGTAGAAGTATGAATGACACCACTAGGCTCTATTAGGGGTTTCATTGGGGCAATAATGATGTAGTATAGGCAGGATAAGACAGCACAAATAATTTAAATGTTTTCCACGTTAATGCTCTGCATCTACTGGTGATTATATATCGGTGGGACTAGGTTAAAGAGTATTCTCCTAGATATGGTTTGAGAGATCAAAAAATTTGTTTTCTTAGTAAATACTTTTGAGGTTGGAAAGAGTTTTTCATTTTGGCTACTATGTTATTTTTCCAGTTTACTGAACGATTGCAAATAGTATACCACCACCAGTATCATTTATTGGCAGGACTTGAATTGGCCTATAGTTCTTGTACAGGAGAGACTCTTTTAGGGAACCTAACACTAGCCATCTCCCATGACTTATTAATAATAACCGTACCCTATTTCCACCTCCCTATTGAATGGCCTACCCCTGCAGGAGTTGGCAGAGCAACTGACAGCCATGGTTCATGAGAAACTACGTAGTATTGCCCTGAAAGAGATTCGTGGACAGGTAAGTCCCCACCTAACCCATCTTACTAATTTTGAGGCCAAGCAGGCCAGGTTACATAGAGTGGCATGCGTGTTGGAGAGTGGCAGTGACAGGGGTTTATATACAGGGCTGGTTGTACAAGGAGCAGGCTGCCGAATCGCCTAATGTGCTACACTTTCTGCGTTTCCATAACAACGTCAGTTTATGGGCAGGCGCCACGGTTCTGTCCCGCACCTCTCCGTTGGAGAGGGCAGCTGTGATCGGCTACCTTTTGTCCCTGGCAGAGGCCCTTAGTTTGGTGGGCAATTATGACACCATGTTTGCTGTGTATGAGGCACTAGCCTCCAATGCTATCAGACGCCTTCGAAAAACCTGGAACATGGTAGGGCCTGACACCCAGAAGCTTATGCACTACTTGGAGGTTATGTGTGCGCCTATTAATAACTATGCCCAGTACCGGCTGACAATCAAACAGGTGTGGTATTACAGCCTAAACAGTCTATTAACGTACAGTAGAGGAAAAGGTATGGAATGGATTTTGACACTGGAACGGACTGTAGCTCCCCAAACAGGCCCTGTGCTTGCCTTACATGCTGCTACTTCTCAAGGATGTGGTGCGGTCTGGGATCTGTAGCTCTGATGGTATACTTGCTGACCTTGCTTCCTTTTTCATTTACATCTCTTGTTTTACACTTGATGCAATACATTTATTTTCTCATAAGATGTACAAAGACATACACATGATTATGCCTACCTTTACACTCATATCTCTATACCCTTAATTGAGTAATTTCACCAATAATGTAAATTAAACGCATATATATATACATATACATAAACAAACGTGTACTCAACATCTTTTTATATTAACATGTATATATATCCCATAGTATTATGCTCGATTTTATGAGTGGAAAAAAAGAAAACAATAGAAGTTACAGGACTATAAGGCAGAAGAGGAGAATAATGACCCATTCAACCTGCAGGTACTGTAAATACCCAAATGCCAAACAAAACCATTTACGAGACCGCAGTATCTCTACTGCTGAGGTTTTCCGAGCAGCAAGAGCTTCGTCAGCCCTATGAGAGCAAACACCAACTAGTCACTCTCTTACGGGTAGTCCTAGAGACCCCTACCACTTGGGACAAACTTTATACACGGTCATTGGGCTGTGAGGGAGCTAGCCTAGACCTCCTACCCACGTCTACCCGCTCCCCAGGTGGGTGTTATTGGGAGAAACATGGCCATATCTCCGAGGCAATAAAAAAAATATATATGCTACCCTACATGTCCTCCTTACCACAGATGACATCCATGATGATTTCCAGCAACCAACACTGGAGCGAAGTGGCCATGAGGGCGTGGTAAGTCCCACTGGGGCATAATGATCTACATATATTAACGTCGTACAAGACACTGACCGAATGTGGAGGGGTAGGCCTTAGCACGAGAGATCGAGCGGTTGGTGGCAAATATCTTTGCCTTGTATGACTCGGACAACGACAATATGCTGGAGGAAGTGGAGTTCCGCCACGTCTTGCACAGTTTCCCATTCCTGGTACGTCTTTACCTGTACTCTCTTCTCACCAGCTGTCAGGGAAGCAAGATTAAATGGGAAAGATTGGTTGAATAGGATTAATAACTAAGGGTGATGGGGCAGGGTGATTTTCTCCAGGTGGATACAGACGGAGATGGCATGATTGATCGCGATGAGTTGAGGCGGGCCCTTCGTAAGATGGCTAATGCCCCTGAACTAGCTCTCACAGACCCGGTAAGTTGCTTACCTTTTTATAACACCAGATGGTAGGTTGTGAGGGCTGATCTTTGGGTGTACAGGGAATGCAAACATACCATCAGCCCATGGAAGTGACAGTGAGTATCACCGGGGACAATTCACGTTACTATAACATCTCCTTCCTGCTACCCAACGGTAACACCCATACTATCATCACTCGATATTCTGCCTTGCTCAAGTTCCACCGGGTAAGTCTCTCCGCATATATGAAGATGCGAACCTCTATTGCTCCATCTTCAGCGCTAACATGTGGCGGTTGAGGGCTCAGATGGTAGTGGATACTGGGTTAGTGGAAATGGGTTATCCATTCAAGGTAAGTCATTAACCGGCTCTAGCGGTGCAGGGTAGGCGGGAGAGTGAGAGTAACCTGGAGCTGACCTGCCATTCCTGCAGTTTCCACCCAAACAATTCTTCCCATGGAACTATCCAGAAGTTGCTCGTAAGCGAAGAGAAATATTTGAAACATACTTCACTGACCTGTGCAGGTGGGCCTTCTTTTTCTACTCCTTCCCCTACTTAATTAATACCACAGTGCCAGTTTTGTCTGACAGAATTGGGTGCCCACAGCAATCCTGCCAATTGGCATCAACTGGTTGACTACGGCTTCCTTCCTCAGGCACTAGTAGGGGGCAACAAGCGGTGGGTCAGCGTCCCCCATATCAATGTCTCCTGTAATAACTAGATGGTGCAGGCTATGTTGATAGAGGACAGCCACAGAGTTAAAGAGGAGGTCTGCCTTGAGGGGTCATGCTGGGACCCTACAGGCCTTTCTTAGCTATTGGTGCTCCTTTCCTACCTGTCAGTGGTCCCTTGAATGTTCTGTGGCGAATGCTTGCACTAGAGTTTGCTTCTACGTAGAGTAAAGAACGTAGGTACAAATATAGGGATACAAATATTTCAAAAAAAAAAAGTTATTCACACTACTATAAGGATTGTAGCCTGAAGCCCTTTTACCCAAGCGATTCGTCTTGATACCTATATATATATAAATAATATTTTTGTATCTATTTAGCTAGAAGACCTTGTCATTAACTCACCAGGCTCCCAATGACTGAGCATGGTTATACCCTACCAGTATACTTTATTAATACATGCCCAATAACACACCACTATAACCTTTATCATATTGTATCATATTGATATCTTTGCTTACGTACTGGTGCCCTATGGCCATCCAGGCCATCCATTTATAACTGCCCTACCATTCTCTCCTTCTCACTCTCTAATTGGCTGTCCTATGTCTTGCACTGGTTTAACTTGTGCTTATTCTCTTCTTGAATTGCTTTCCATGTACTCATGCATGCATTGGCATAAGGCATGCTTTCCATTTTCCCAGTTATATGGTATAATATGTTGGAGACGTCTCCCCGATAACCTTATGTATGGCAAGGTAAGTGGGAAAGGGAATAGTGTACACTTAAATATTGCCGTTGAAGCACATGCTGTGTGTGTGAATGGAGGAGCCCTTCACCGCTCTGAGACCAATACCAAGTGAGACCTAAGGTGCTTAAGGAGGGGAAACACAGCCATCCTCTTTGAGCCTATCTACATACATGTCTTTATAAGTGGTTTAAATTGTTATGAGTTATTGCCTATAAGTATGCACACACATGTTACGTTGGCTAACCAACCCAAATAAGAGTTGATCTATAAACTATCACTGCTAAATCATATCTGAGACTCGCAATGGGTCTATTGCTTAACCTACTTTATAAGATATCATGTAATACCCCATCCTGGGGCTAACCTATTCATTGTGAGGCAGTTTCTTTCTCTATGGCTTTTAATATTCATCTTTCTGAGTGTAGAAGTCATCTGGAGTGTTAGTTATTTATTCAACAAGCATACATATACATACATACATGTATATAGGTAAGAGAAAAGAAAACCATTTTGTAGTGAGGTCCAGGATTACCCAGACTGTATAATGACAATATAATATATATAGATAGGGCAGGTATGCCAAGCAATGCTTTCTGATATGCACATACACATCACTCTAGGAACTAAATATATGTCTACGAGATAAACAAGAGACAGGGGAGACCAACAATGGAAAATAAATTACTGCGGACTATGTGACGTTTCTAAAAACAAGTATGGTTTGGCCATGCTCAATTCCTACGATTTGCAGATTATTATCTAAACTATTTAATATATATTTATCATATGCATGTTATTTTTTCTGTTGAATGTACGAAAGAAATAAGGTGTTTGTAAGTAGCACGGACCTTTCCTATTTCAAGTCTTGAAGTAAAAAAAGGCTGCATAGGTAGACAAAACCAGGTGTTAACAAGAGGTGATTGCATGGTCATAGGGGTGGGTGAGAACTGGGTTGTTCGTATGAACAGGTATATTTGGTGTTTATATGCATGCAAATGCATGTGCTGGTGGATAATTCTATATACTGATTATTGCGTATGTTTGATTAAAAATAAGGGTTGCAGTAATTGAGACATTAGCGTGAAGCCGGACCAAACATGCGAGACATCCAGTAGGATAGAGAGGTCATAGGAGACATCTACTGTAATCGCAAGCAATCATAACACACCATATCGAGTTTTTCAAGCTAGCCTGATCAGACCACAGCCTATTGTGTACACTTTTCTGGCCGTACACAATAACACAGGCCCCTCCAAAGGCTCAAGGGTTTATGCCGGCATCATAGCTCTAATAAATAACACGTTGTTAGCCCTGTGGCATTGAGTTCCCCATCCATAATTGCATCATACTACCGTAAATGTACAGTAACTACATGTCTAAGAAATGAAGGTTCAATCAACTCAATATAAAGACATTATCTGCTCATCTTGTGGTATGTAATGACACTGGTTTCAATCATTATGCCTTGACCAGTCAATTTGACGTTTGTAGTTCAAAAGATGGAGTTCTCACACAACTCTACGATATGCACATATATATCTATACCTCGCTACCACCAACAGATATTAACAGTACCTGATCGATCTTTTCTACCTTCTCTATATTATTTAATTTATTTAAAGGGATCTGGCTCTGTCCCGGGGTAAAGTCATTATCATTTACAGTTCTACTGCTGTATAACCATTTGGACAATGGCGAACAAACACTGTGCGTTATCGAGAGGTACCTTAGTTAACTGCTTCACACGTTGTTTGAGAAATATCAATCACATCTAACTTAGTTAACTGACTTGGTTAAATGAGTAGGAGGTGGCTTCTAACGCATGTATTATGCAGCCTCTAAGAGGATAGTATACATGCCGGTATATTCACTAACAATGACACAACCCTAGTCTTACCATAATAATAATAAAGTATCAATTAGCATAAGACTATAAGTATTTTAATTTAAATTGCAGCACAAATGTCTACACATTCACGTTGTTTTATACCATGCTTGAGGGATTTGGAGTATTTATTATTATTGACAGTTAAAGTACAGTACATAAATTATATAGATATCATTTCTGGAATTGAATTGTGACGTGAACAAATCTAAACATTCTATTGTTTTATTGGCTATTATTAGATACCAGGGCGAATAAGTTAAAATAATGTATATATCTATTGGTGGATCTATGAGCCACAATTTTTTATGTGAATTATGATTAGCTGCAATTAGAGCCCAATATTAAACTAGAACGGCGCTTTATTTCATTAAGTACACCAATAATATGTACACTATATAATGTAATACTTATAATGATTGGATAGACCAGAGTTTGAAATTTCCACTCCCAAGAGCTAATTCCAAACACCAAATATAATACATCAGCCGATCGTGAATTTGACACACAAACCAATAAATATATTTATCATGCAGGTCATGCTATGTTATACAGAATCAACTCTCTAACCCAATTGTTATTTTTCCACTATGACCAGTCTTATGTCAATCCGTATGGTCTTACAGAGAGCTAGAAGTTCTCTCTTTATACCAACGCTAACGGCCAGATTTTATTTGACAGATGGTTCCTTGATCCAACGGCCCTGGGTGTTGGTGCGGTCTATGGCAACACATGAAACCCCCACCCCTCATGAAGGTCAGTTATTGTCCCTTTTGCCTAACATACATACTTACCTTTTCACTATTACCAATTAAACTTGTTAGTTAAAACATATATGAAGAGGCATAAGCTTATCTTATTTTTTTCTCTTTCTTACAGGTCTTCATACACCAACCTGCTATACATATATTTACCCTTAGATATATTTGAGGGTGCTGGCTTGCCCTTACGTATTTTTATTTTTAGCGTGCTAGAATTATTGTTTTTCCTGTTCTGCCTATTGGACCTGCATCCGGATGTATTAATCCAAAGATAGTGGTGTGTTTCCTATATTAGTAAATTTCAAACTAATGGGATATTGCAACTATACCAGTCCTGCCTGCCTAATATTGCAATGTATTAATTGACTACAGTAATCATTTACTCTCCCTATAGAGGCCTTACATTCTGCTTCAACACGGGCCTTCTTGCCTCGACTGTTTCGCACTCAGGCAGTCCAGACCTATTTAGACACATTGGAAACAGAGGAGCAACTGGACACATTAAAGGTAGAGTTCAATCACATGATGGCTGGGAGCTGATATATCACCAATCTGTAGATTGACAAATTACTCTCAGGATGTTCTAGGACACATTAAGGATACAGATCTACACCAGGATCCTGCCCTCTCCATGTCCATTTTAGCTGTCTGCCTACGAGTTGGAGATGGCTTGGTAGGTGACATATAGCTATCCACAACCCCCTGCTAACGTCATGATCTGTATATACAGGTGATGTGAAAGGAATTATTAGAATTAACACAACATGTAATGGGTGGAGTGGGGTGCAGAAGGGTCTACTAGATGCTTTTGAGCTATTTAGAGAGCCTGATATCTATGGGCTAGTGGTCAACCAGGTGGTGCTGTCCGAGACTATAGAGGCACTTGTAGGTCGCCACTGCCCTGAACTAGCATGGGAATTATATGATATACACAGCTCCAGTCTGGTAAGGCCCTGTTATACATGTATGGTGTATTTTAGAAAAAGGTGTCAATGACATTAGGGACAGGGCATAGGGGGTAGTTCCTTATAAATTAGGGCCGATGTCTTGGTTTATATATCCCAGGCTGTAGCCAGGGGTATGTAGGGGATGGGTGTATAGGGCATATAGAGTCCATAGAGTATATAGGTTATATAGGGTATATATGGCATATAAAGTATATAGATTGTATAGGGTATATAGAGTATACAGAATATATAGGGTATATAGGGTATACAGGTTATATAGTATACAAGGTAATATACCCTAACCCCGTGCCCTGCAGTACCTCCCGCTAGATACATATAAAACCCTTTTAGGTACAAGTGGTGATGACCCTGCCCTGTACACCCAGGCCAGGGCCTTGTATCATAG
Organism: Ichthyophonus hoferi; assembly: GCA_002751075.1. NCBI lineage: Eukaryota > Ichthyosporea > Ichthyophonida > Ichthyophonidae > Ichthyophonus > Ichthyophonus hoferi. The sequence continues at coordinate 24,834 of NAOQ01000381.1, forward strand.
CATGAGGAGTAATGGTAAGCTATAATTCTAGAGATCGGAGGGGCTATAGGGGCATGGTTCTGATTGGAAGATATAGGGCCCTTTCCCGACAGGGAGACCTATCATATTATCGCTAAGGTAGCCCAGCAACAAGGAGACAAAGAAACCCTACAGATCATTGGTGCACAATGTAGCCAGGTATGTGGTTACATAATAATTAATAATAATAATAATAATAACTATCCTATAGGGTAATAATAGTTATAGTGATTAATAGTTACTATCCTATAGGCAGGTTTTCATTGTATCGAAGAAGCAGATGGATTGGATGAGAACCCTAAGGTGGCCTTGGGTGTCAAATAGGTACACCACTTTACAACTTACTCCTTTTATTATTGGTCAGTAAACGGACCCCCCCCTCACCCACATGCACGCCCTATATGCTCTATTATGGCGTGGACTGTAGGGTAGGCATTGGCCTAGGTGGCATCCCCTTATATGTAGAACCAGCCCACGGCCATTGAATCGATCACCATCGGTCTCATATATTATTCTCTTTCCCCATAATAAATACCTTCTAGTGTGTCATATGGTCGGCTGTGCAGTAATAGTACCAACGCACTAGGTGGGTGGCCCCTAATACCTTGTCTGACTCTACCATATCTTTCTCTAAGGACAGGTATTGATTGGGCACGGACCTCATGAGCTTTCCTGATTGACAGTGTAGGGGAAACAGTATACAGCCTGCTAGGTCAACATAGATATTATATATACTCTTATGTTATAAAGGCCTTAGTGGCATATATATATATAATGCCAAGGCTCCTTTGCATGTGTACCAGTATAGGCATGCTTCTTGAAGCACAATTGACGTCAGGAGCTAACACTACAGTCAATACTATGGTCAACGTTATAGTCAATACTGCATTCTCGCTAGCCATTTTGGCAGAGCATAGGAAACTAATAACAAATAAACATAGCACTATATGACGGCGTCCTGTACCATTTATTGCTGCATATCCTATTTAATAAAGTGTATGTTAGTAATAGTACTCCCCTTGGGTCATGGTGGTAGTACTAAAGGTATCTGTAGTGGTTAGGTCATGTTTTATTGTGAAGCTCTGGGATGGGCAACCAGTAAGTAAATGGGTGGGCAATAGAATAGAGGGAGAGGGAGAAAGGGCTGACTTCTAAACGGGTACATGGTAATAATAGAGGATATGATTAGAGCAGGTTAAAGGTAAACAGAACCTACCGCCAATCATTCTTAATATATTAAAACTACTAATAAGATCTAGCCATATCACCAAGGAACCAGGTACTGGTAACTTCATCATGCACACCCCATATATAAATATATAGGGAGGCAGTCATTATTATGGGCAGAGATATGGAGGCTTATCCACACTATATGCTGTACGACATTCTAACCCTACAGACAGAAGGGTGCCATCAAACATGGGTGGTGTTACGTTAAAAAAGCTTCCACAATAGAAAGATTACCAACCAGTGTTGAGGCCCTATCCATAGTATTGTATAGTATAACAGTGGGAACATGGCAAAGCACACAGGATACAGAGGGGAAAAGGCTCTATATTTAGGGCAGCAACCCATGGGTTGCATTTACTGCAATCTTAGTATAGACATGTTTTAACTTAGTGTAGATCTGTGCGACTATGATATCAACCATCCTACGACCATCTTTGTCTAATGATACATACTGGTATCAGGTGTCAAAAGCATGGAGAACTGAGGAAATCAAGTGTATGTGTCCTATATAGGGCTATATGTGGGGTGGGGCATACATACACATACACATTGCTACCATTTCATTTTGTGGTCTACATGCTAGCCTCACTACTTAATTTCTAAATGTATCAGACTCGCATACAACGTGACCTATTTTATTTTACATGTTACGGCACTTATGTATTGATTTATAAAAGCATTCTAAAGAAACCAGCTAAAATGATTGGTCTGTATTTTAAAGGGCCAATAAGGTTTGCCCTAATCTACCAGAGGATGATAAGAGGACCATCGCCACCTCGTGATATCCAGGTACACAAACCAATCAACTATTTATTAGCTTCCATACTATTACTGCTATAATCAATTACAAAACCTGCTAATAATACCCGTTCCTGTTCATTAGTTATGTTGCAGAGAGACAGGAGGAGGTCCTCCCTCTCTGCTCTTCGTAGGGCGGTCCACAAGGTAGCCATGATATCTTTATCTACTGTAGAGCGGACCAGAGGGTACAGACAGGCCGCCTCCTGCAGGCAGGTTAAGGCATACACAGCCTCCCCACCCATAGGTGTGTCATTCAGGATGGCCCCACAGCTTCTATACAGGTCATGCAGGCCGGAGGGGGTGCTAGAGAGAGCAATCAGACGGGCTACCATGCCCGCTAAGGCCTCACGATGGACATTGTTAGTTAGAGTCCCTAGAGCGCGGGGCACTGCATCAGCCATTAGCACATGGCTGCCCGTAGGCTGCAGGGAGAGTAGGCTGGCACCCAGGCTTGCTGCAAGAAACAGGGTTAGGCTAAGAGGATATTGAGATAGAGGGAGCCAGAGAGTAGAGGGATACATACCAAGTAGACCACACTCCAGTACATAGTCCCAGCCCGCCATCTCCTAAGGGAGGCATACAGATTAGTAGTTATCTAGTAGGCTAGGCTGGGAGAACAACATAGAGGCAGCTACTTACTGAGACAAGTAAGGAGGCTGTAAGACTGACAGGAGAATGAAGCACACAGTTCACTAGTTGGGCTGCAGGCTTTGAACATAGATGCTGTTCAATGATAGCATCCCTTAGGATGTCACAGAACTCAGTGGGTGACACAGCCTCTACTTGGTTAATAGCCACTATCCAATATATCCAGGGTTAGTCCCTGTCTGCCTTTATGAACCAAGGAGAAATACTAAGAAAGCTACATTAAAGAGGAGGCAGGCCAGGCAGAGACACCACACAGTGCCATGCAACACGCCAGTAAACTACCATAATGCCATTCTGACTGACCTGTGAATGTCTAGCGGTAGACAACTAGCAGTATTATCTCAGTGGAGTTACATCTACAGGTGTGGAAAATATACTCAAATATAAAATAATACTAATACACAAGACGTCCAGACAGGGATCAGAAGGCAAGAAAGACCCAGTTAACAAAGATCATACAGACGATATCAGGATATATAGTTTATACATCAATCTATACACTGTGCATACATGTAGAGCTGGTATTCCTATATACATGTAAACCAATAAGCATAGGAGGTGGATGCTTGTGATTGGATCTAGCCGTCTCACCTGCACTACTAGGCACCAATTGCATCCAGGGTGCACCTGGGTCAGCATTGGCCAACAACGTAGGCCACACGTGGAAGGGAAGCGCAACTACCAGCATAGACCAGTGCTCACTTTACTAGGTTATTATGGTCGGGCCATTGAGCGAGGGAGGAGGGGAGTCAGTTAGGCTGTTAAAGGCAGAGACCACCCCCTCGTGCTGGCCTACCTACCTTCCCTGGGCGTGCATCAACAGGTCCAACAGGACCACCTGGGGCAAGGGCAGGTCAATAGGGCTTGTGTATGTGCCATTCCTGTCCCACCTCCGGGGTCAGCCATTGGTGCAAAGTCATATTTTAGTACGTCATTACCATACCATCGGGGGGCACTTACGACCAGGGCTGTAGGTTCCATACTCCCACCTGGCAATTAGACAGTTGGCTGGCCACCTTGGTCTCTTGGCTCAGCCACAATAGAGCTGTATACCGCCCCTTATTAGGTCAGGTAGAGGCCTTACGACCAGGCCAAGCACACCATCAGCCACAATAAAGGAGATATATATATAGCGAGGTTAGAAGATCACCTGCGAAAAAGGCCGCAGACGACACAGACAGTAGGGTCTGGAGGGGCTGCAGAGTGGTAGGATAGTCTAGGCCAGCCTGTTGTTGTTTGAGACACAACTTCGCCACTGTGGGGGCAATCTTCACTAGGGAGTCCAGGGCCTGCCTGCTATCCATCCACTATGAGCTGCTGGCATCCTTCCCATCCTACCCCTATATGCAGTACATACCTGCTCCATTTCCTCATGTCCTGGCAATTTCTTAGAAGGCCCAGCACCTCCAGCGCCTGTTTTATCTGTCAGCCAAGCCTTCTCATACCCTCCTTGGGTCATCCCCCCTCTACCCTACATCTTGATCAGAGAAGAATTACATACCTCGTCCATGCGGGATCCATCAACAGAAACATGTCCAGTGCCCAACCACACTGGGCCCTGAGCCCCATCCTGGTGATGATGGGTTAGTCACAGACCAGACTATAGGGCTAGGCCACCAAGTAACACACCCATCTCTATACTTCCCAGGATGTATTTAAGCAACAGAAAATACAAATATACAAGTCAACGCATAGAGGTGGTACACAGGTGCATGGGTGACTGTTAAAGCAACACATGCAAGATATATCTATTTACACGAGGTAGACTTGCCCCTCCTACGAGCACACATACCTGTCCATCCTGCTGTGGGCCCACTATACCTTGTAGAACACAAAGAAGTAGATATGCTGCATTACGCACATCATATTTGCTGTCGTTATCTGCACCATGCCTCTCCAATCAGCAAAGGTCTATTATACCATCCCGTTACCATGACAATACAAGCACCTACTGGTCTGGTCACACGCATGACTTGGGTCCAATAGTTTTAACAGCTGCAATCGCAACTGGCCCGCCAATCCACATGCAAAAAATGATTCGTATAGCCATGGGGCAGCAAGACTGGGCAGAATGAGACTCAGTGTAGCGCTATTCTCCCACAGGCCCCTTACTCCCTGCCCACAGCCTAAGGTTAGATAGTTTGTTTTTTCATCCAGACTCCATCCATACTGCATACAGCAAAACACTGATGTGGCAATTAAAATTAATATATGCGTCATAGTGGGCCCAAGGGCGGTTAAGATCAGGCTTATGCCGCCAGACAATGACTCTCTCGAGGCTATCTAGTACACTACCTCTAGAGAGGTGCTGTAAGAAAGGGAAGGCATGGGGTACAAAGTACGGGCTAGAAAGATCCCCAGACAGCACGACGAATGATACTTGATCTTTGTAGTACAAATACACCAGAATGGAATATTGGACATGTAGATTTCACGCAGTTTACATCTAAGTACCATGCTATCCTAGCTAGATGTATGTCCCCCTATAGTAAGGTAGTATTAAGGTAGAAGCTCTAACCTCAGCATCCAATATGAGCTGGCAAAGGGAATAATGGTGAATTACTAGCCGCCTGATGCAGGCCAAGGCCAGGTCTAACTGGTTATCACTCCCAGCCGCTAGGGCCCTCTCTACCTCTTCCAGTGAGGATGCATTGCTAGCCTGTAACCCCTGATCGTTAGCCATACTTATTAGTATAATGTCATAACCCCTCCCTATTGGTCTAATATCACACACCTGAACACTTTGTACGTCAGCAGGTGACAGGAGGGATTCGGCCTGAGCGGAATCAATTAGCTGATTGCTAAGCAATGCCTGGACGAATACAGCGAGGAGGCTGGGGCTAGCAATAGACGGTTAGTAGATATGACAATAGTAGATATGACATACATTATAGATATGACGATATAGATATGACATTATAAATATGACGTTATAGATATAACGTTATAGATAGGACTATAGAGGACCACCCCCAAGATATTGCTTCCGTATTGCTCTACATATGCCCAGCCCACCATAACAGCCAATAAGGAATCATCTATGTATGGCACTTGTACCTATAGGCATTGGGATTGGAAGCTTGGGCAGCCAGCCACGAGCCAGAATTTGAGGCAAGGCGCTGCAGACATACCCATACAGGCTGGATAGAACATAGGCATAGTTAGAAAAACCATATTAAAGAGAGAGAGGGAGAGAATGGGAGAAATGGTAATAAAATAAACAACCAATCAAGAGACTAGATGGTAAGTTGCTCTATAGATAAGCCAATAGTATGTGAGGGAGAGGAGATGCAAGCAATAGGAGGGTGACATACCTGTCGGTCTGATTGGACTAGCAATGGATCTTGTCGACGTTTTACCTCAAGGCCCTGTAGTACTAAAGGGACCTAGAGAACAGGTGCTAGTATAAGACAGAGGTAGTACACAAAACGTCTTGTATAAAACCGCATTCTGCACCCAAGGAGCTTCATCCACAAAGGGGGCCATATAAAGGTCACCTATAATACTTTATAACCAATCACAGTAATCATATATGGTAATAGAATAGTCTTATAAGGACACCACAAGGTGTTATAAGGACAAATGTATGGACGCCATCCAAGTACAAGAAAGGAATAATAGCCTGTATATATATATAACATAGATAGACAGTGCCCCACAACCTACCCGCAGCAATAACATGTTACACCATTTATCCTGCTCAGTTGAGGGATCCTCGGCCATGGCATCCAGGATAGAGCGAATCATATGATAGTACAATGCCCAGTATGGTAATTTCTGTAGGGCCAATCACCATAATATCAGCATGATATTTAGCCTATAGTCTCCCTCCCATATTATTCATATCTTTCTATCCAATCACTTACCTCAGTCAGCCCCACGCCATACCAGTGTTGTACCATGTGCTCTAGGCTGTCAAAGGAGAGGTGGGTGGACTGCAGAGGACCAAGTGTCAACAGGCAACCCCCCACCTTCCTTATAAAGACACAGTCCCATGGCTATGATTCAAGCTTGCCTTACTGCAACATCAAGATGAGCCAATCATACTAGGGCTACCCAAAGAGGACATTGTCCCGATGGCTGTATGTGGTATGGCTTTGTGTATAACCCTCTCTACCTCACAATGTATATACACAGTAGGCACTAGGAGACAAGAATATTCATTATACAGGGATTACATACATGATGAATGATGTACACCCAATCATTAACAGGTAACGATGGTGCAAGTGACCCCATGCCCCACACCCAATGAAAATAAAGACAGGCGAGGGAGACCATAGGACAACTATAGACGGCACTACATCTATCTACACCTCTCCTAGTCCACCCAAGCCAGCTTCTCCCCTACCTGATAATGCATCCAGAAAGACACAGTGAGGCCATAGCTCTCGATGGGCCGCCACCCTCCCACTCCACCCTCTGTATGGCTAAGGATCAGTCAACCTGATTTCAATAATAAAACATAGGGGCATGTAGGTCATAGAAGGAAAGTGATTACGATTGGGCGGCTACTATATGGGATATGCCCATGTTATCCTATTGGCCACCTCAAATAAAAATTCTAAACTTATTAAATGCAACTTAATTTGTCCTATATACTTTGTAAGACTATTGGTCTAGACAGTTATCACACGGACTACATCCAATCATCATACGCATAATATATTGTACGTCAGCACTGCCATACCATTGGTGGAGGTAGAGTCAAGGCCTCGATAGACCGAGTGACATGCCAACTCGTTATTTATATAGTCGTATCCTATAGGTCGATGACTGAAGGGAAATGCATGTTGATTGGTGGCCATATCCATGGATGATTCACCTCCAATCATAGAGAAGCCAAACATACGATACACCAATCGAATCAAGGCGGTTAGGTCCAGACCTGTATGATGAGGTCGTTTGGATCCTGTTGATGATTGGTGGTTTCCACCCAGGTGTAGTAAGAGGCCCTCTGTCTCTCTCCATAACTCTGAACCCTCCCAGTCAATGATTGGTTACCAGTGCACCACACTAATCTTGTTAGTCAGGTAAAATGGGAAAATGGGAGTGCACCAATGGTTATACAGATAATGATAATAATAGACATAGCAACAACTGTAAGGGTAGCCATAGTAACGGCAATAATAAGATAAATAAAAGCAAATAATATCAACACAGTAACCGGCAGCAAATAATAAAAGGATGCAACCACCTGGATCATGGTCCTTGGCCAGGCATAGCAACACAGCCAGCTGAGTGTTTTCTAGCATACAACAACACATCCTCACACAGGCTTCTGCATTAACCACACACTCATCATTTCCCTCCTGCCCCGCCTCCTTTTCCACTAGGGCTAGTGACCCCGTTGCTAGGCGTAACATTCCAGCGAATACACGTGTACAGGCGGATATGACCTTAGAAGGCCACTGGGCCCCAGCGTCAAGAGGAGGGCGGGCTAATTGCAATACAAAGGTGGAGATAAGGGGTAATAAGGCAGCTAGGCGAGGAGAGGGACTGGGCTGTAGGACCAGGAGAAGGGCATCAAAGAAGTCTGCAGGGACCAATAAACAGGTCGCCAAGGCATGTTCCATGTAGGAGATGAGGAGGACGCTGGGCTTAGGGCCCACTATGGCCTGCTGCAGCAGAAGATCTGTAAGGGTAAGGGGGCAAGATGTGGTCAACATCTCCCATCACCACCCCGAGAAGTTCAATCATCATCATACGGCCTCTCCTCCTCTCTACAACCTATCAAATAAACCCTTTACCTGCCAGAAGACGGCTGTGGGCATGGGTTCCACTGTGTGTTTGTTGTACTGCCAGGCCCCATTCCACAGGGGACCAGCCACCTGACCAGGCTAGCAACAACAGGTCCTTTAAAGCTTCTTCATGATTGGGTGAAAGGTCATTTAAGCCTAGTGATAAAACCAGTCCTTCCTCAGTATCCATCTCCTAAGAGAATAAATATCTATTAGTGTGGCTACCAGTGAACCAATAAAAAGATCAAAGATCATAATAGTAGTATTAATGTCATTTGAAAGACAAACAATGTGACATGTGTAGGTGTAGATGTAGATATGCAATGAGATAAAAAAATGGCATGAGCATGAGTATATCTATATGCATATCTAAAGAGAGAGAGAGAGAGGGCCTGAGTGAGTGTAGTAGGAATGGTGTAAAAAGATAAATAAAGTGCTGGGAATTATAGTTAAGACATAAAAAAATAAAATCATAGAAGAGGAGAGAGGAGTAAGAGAGGAGAGAAAAGATATTAAAAGGGCAGCAGATAGAGAATAACGCGTAGAGGTATTTGAGAATAAAATATTAGATGATTAAAATATGTTTCTGGATGTGTTTGCATGTGTTCTTTTTAATGTACGTGCATGGAGAGAGAGAGAGTTAACAGAGATAAATGTCAGGGTGGTGGAGGGCCCAAATGGTAAATATATACACAAATATATGTCAATGGCTAGTATGAGTGTAGAATGCAACTCATGTGGATTATATTCATAAAGTAAAATAGAAGTGTCCTGGGTACAAAAAATATAGACAGAGTGGAGGTGAGATAAAAAAGGGAGCGAGATGACCCGGAGAGGAAGGAAGGAAGAGATGAAGTATGTAGTGTGTAGTGTGTATAGGTATGTTGGTTTGCAGGGGCCACAACAGTAACATTGGAGATAGGTACTTTAAGATCTGTCATAGTTGCAAGAGGCATATTCTGGCTCCAATAATATTAAAGGGTCTAAAGGTATAGGACACCTAGTAGGAAGGGGTCACACTCTGTATTTTATTTTCTGACTATAATAAGTAAGGCGAAAAGCATATTATTGTTCGTAATTCTGGCAGTTAGGGCAGATTAGAATAGCAAATACGCTAATGATTATATAAATGGATTATTTATGTATTTAGGAATGTGTATTATTATTTATGTATACATTTATTTTTATGTATTTTTATTGATGCGCATTGTATATTGTAGATTGTAGATTATCAGGTGGAATGTAATGATTATATAGATCTACTGTTACAATCCAGTGTATATATTAGTTATTCATATTCATTATATCTCGCTATACCTAACACTACCTCACCATTAAACCTTCTAACCACTTTCTAGTTGTCCCTTTGCTCTCTATTTAAGTCCTATACTATGTGAACATACATATATTGTAGGGACTGTTTATCTTATTTCTATAGATTATGCTATCTCCTTCTACACAATCCTTACTATTTACAAAAGTATTTAAGACATCATAGTAGTGTCTCCAGTCATTTTAGATTACTTTTTTTATTCCGTTGGGAAAACGTTTTGAGGTCACTAAGAGTATACTTAGACTACAGTCTGGCACTCTTAGTTATAACATATGGGTGATGTATTGCAGCGCAGGTCAGTCCATATATTCCAGGAGATGGTTGTGGTATATATCTAATCTAAACTTACGCTGTGAAACAGATATCATTAGTAAACAATATAATTTATTTAAATTAATATCATTAATACCCAAGTTAAGTAGAGGCTGCTGACCGTCTACTACTATATTTGTTAATCTATGTAGGTCAACAGG
>NAOQ01000381.1:35303-62380 GCA_002751075.1 Ichthyophonus hoferi
GGGTGATGTATTGCAGCGCAGGTCAGTCCATATATTCCAGGAGATGGTTGTGGTATATATCTAATCTAAACTTACGCTGTGAAACAGATATCATTAGTAAACAATATAATTTATTTAAATTAATATCATTAATACCCAAGTTAAGTAGAGGCTGCTGACCGTCTACTACATATTTGTTAATCTATGTAGGTCAACAGGAGTCCCACTGGGAACTAATTGCACTGACCTTGTAGCATTTATTGTTTTTATATATGATTATCTTCTAATTACCTTTTTATATCATTAGTATATGTACCTGTATCACTATATTAAAGAAAATAAGAGTTGGAAGCAAGGATACTGTCGTCATCATATGTAACATCTAAATATTGGCATATCTACAGTATAAGGTCATATATAACCTTTTCTTATAAATACTGGTGTGACAGCAGAATACATGATAAATATATTTATATTAATAATTTATACAAGTTTTTTATATATATTATAATAGTATATGGAAGGAACATTAAACACTGTGCCCTCTATTAGTGATATCACTGGCTGGTCATTTATTCTTATCTTAACAGCCCAGCAGTGTTACAGTCTGGTCCCATCTGCTAACTATATTCTTTTTAATCTATACAGTAGTCGGGATTGTTTGAAGAGTGTTATTTATTGTTGGAAATGCGATGATGCATAGCTCTCAACTATATTAAAAGGCATAGGTTTTGGTAACGAAGGTATAAATATAGTTAGGTTCGATGTAATATATTGTTATAAAACCACAACTTGCGTTAAAATTAAGTCACAAGAAATAGCAGTGCAGATTGCTTTTACTTTTTGCTTCAAGTGTGCCTGAGAATAGACTTACGCACAGAGGTAAGTGCTCATATGCTACTCTAAAGTCGCTCATGGTATAAAGCTATGGACAGCCACTATTTATCCAGATTTTCTCACAACAATAGTGAGAACTAGAACTTTTTGACTTATAAACAATAATGGTTACACTGGAAAACTTCAAGAATAACAACAGGCGCCCAGGGAAGTCGAACAAGTACCATGTGAGAAGTGATCCTACTAGGTAGATACCATAATTATATGTTCAGTTCAACTCTGTTTCTGTATAAACAGGAGATGAAAATGCCATTTCCTTTTCTAACTGGAGAACTAAAATGCGATTGGTTTTTTCAATCTGTAATATTCTTGATAATATGACAGCCACTCTACCTTAAAACAAGATATTATCAGGAAATTCATCCAAAACAATCTATTAGTACTGGCAACATTGTATTGGAGAAAATATTGCACTTAGAGCTACTAGATCTGGAAAGAACTGCAGGATTTTTTAAATAAAATAGTGAAACGACCTTACGTATATTAAGACTATTATAGGATGAAGGGGCAATAGAATACATTGCAAGGTCAGACACTTTTGAAATAGCTTGCATATTATGTTATAACCACAGACTAAAAACTGCTATAAAATCAACTGTAAGGAGAATGTAGTGAGTGAGTACCTTATTAATCATAATTTATTATGAGGGGTTTTCAAGTACCCGGAATGTAAATATTTATCGCTGTTGAAGGGTCTTTAACAATTTCAAATTGATAATCTACAACCTATATTATTCAGGCTGACAAACCCAGGACGGTTTTGCAAGATAATATGTAATTGCGATTAGACCCACGATCAGATCCAAATTGCGATCGACTTTAATCGGAATAAAAGAAGCCAATCATATAATAGATTCAGTTGGTTTAATGTTTCCCCTCACCAAACTATTCTCTACATCTATATATCTATATATGAACGTACAGCATATGTATAGTATATGCATAGTGTATGTATATAGGACAGACACAAAATGGTCGAGCTTAAAAATGATTTAATTCTTAGAGCGGCCCGTGGCGAGGCTGTGGAGAGGGCACCAGTGTGGGTCATGCGCCAGGCTGGCCGTTATCTGCCTGGTAGGTTTATTATTCTGGGTGAGGCATTCTCCATCATATATACTACAAACAGAGCTGATATTCTGGCTTACCATCTCACAGAGTTTCGTGAGCTCCGTAAGAAATATAGCTTCTTTACCATGTGCCAGACACCTGAAGTGGCAGCTGAGGTATACTATAGTGAAGGTGGATCTAGGAGCTTGCTGGCCATACTATTGTTCTAATCCCTACCCGTCACTGGGCATGGGTTTTCGGCCTGTAAAGTGTCTAAGTTAGCATGGCAAAAAGGATAGGATATTCTGACTGGTTGGGTATACAGGTGACTATCCAGCCAGTGGAGCGTTTTCCTCTTGATGCGGCCATCATATTCTCTGACATCCTAGTTATACCCCAGGTAACATACTCTAGTTTCAGACGGGTTTTTGTGGGCCGTACAAGTAGGGAATTAATCGCACTATCCTACAGGCTATGGGTATGACTGTAGAGATGCTCGAGGGAAAGGGCCCCCACTTCCCAGAGCCTCTCCAAACACCCGCAGACTGTGATAAGCTAACAGTGAGTAGGGAGTGGGTAGGGAGGGAAGGAAAGAAGGAAGGAGTGAGGTAGGGTTGGCCCTCTAGGCCTGTTCATGAATGCATTTGCTTTACTCTATAATCATTCACCGTCTTAATATACTATACTATCTACCATAGACTTAGTCACATATTATAACATAGCTAACCGTATATGGACTTGTATATCTCTAGCTGCCTATTTATATAATATATACGACTGACGTCAAGGGGTACCATCATATCCCCTCTGTGTACGGAAATATAATTGGTAACTGTGTACTTGTAATATAAAGGACACCTATTCTTATGGTTAGAGAGCGCATGCATTAAATCGAATCCACCAGATATTATAAATATAGTTCGTGATAGATCTGGTTCTATATTGAGATAAGCACATACGTATACCCTATATACTAACAGGGCATCTCTAGGTTAATGTGGATGTGCAGGCCACACTGGGCTATGTGTTTGAGGCTATTCGCATTACTGTCGACCGATTGGATGGCCGCTGTCCTCTCATTGGCTTCTGTGGTGCCCCGGTATGCAATAATCCAAGGCTAGCCAATAGTTGATAGTGTCTTGCACCCCTAATAGTCATAATACTGGTGATCCTACACCAACGCACTACCTCTATTACCACGTGATTGGCCAGATTATATACCCTTTCAAGGCAGGCCTAGATACCTACCTGCCCAAGGGACTATACCAATACAGTGATATGATAGGTTAGGATGTATAAAGGGCAATGGATATATATATATACAGGTACATGTATACCTCTTTTTATTCTTTATGTTAGAATCTAAACACATGGTGGGTAAGCCCCCTAAGTATCTGGAGGCTAGCTCTAACCTGGCCTGGGTCCACAGTGGACGGTGATGGCTTATATGGTGGAGGGAGGAGGAAGCAAGACCTTTAGCAAGGCCAAGGTGGGCTCGCCTCCTTGACTCTATCTCCTTCTATTCTCTGAACATGTTTCTTGCAAGCTGATCATCACCTGCTCAATGTGATACATTGTTTACCTGGTGTCATAATACATGCAATAGGTGCAAAGTACATCTACCCAGGGGTAGGTATATCTTGGGTGGCTGACTATTCTTATGAACACAGTCGTGGCTTTATCGCTACCCTGAGGCAAGCACCCAGTTACTGCAACACATCGCCAACATCTCAGTAGACTACCTAGTGGGACAGGTCAAGGCCGGGGCCCAGGTGTGTTTGCACAGCACATGTACATGTATTCCTTTTAGGATTTTTTGGTACTACATATATATTGCATCCTACTTTCTCTTGGCTGTATTATTAAGACAAACCAATCCCTTGATAGTATTAGATAAACTGTCGTTTATATAGGAAATAGGTGCTAGTAATTCTCATTAATATTGGATATTGGTCAAGGTTACTAGTGCTAGTAGAGTGGCTGCTACACCATATGGTTGCCAAGCAGGCTAAGGGTTTAATAGTGATTGGATGTGTGCAGATGTTGCAAGTATTTGATTCGTGGGCCGGGGAGCTAGGCCCAGCCCAATTCAACCAATTCGCACTGCCCATGCTGGACTTTATAGCACGATCTGTCAAGGACAGACTAGTGGCTGACGGCCTACCGCTTGTGCCCATGACTGTGTTTGCTAAGGTGTGTGTTTAGGTTCTCATCTAGATTAGCTAGCCCTGCTATACAAAATAATTTATAGATTACTCTATGCAATTGGCTGATCAGGTTGGGGACTAATGACTGTGATTCGCGGACAGGGTGCCCACTACGCCTTAGAGGACCTATCCAGGACTAGCTATGACGTAGTAGGGTTGGATTGGACTATGGACCCAGCCATGGCTATAGAGCGCACAGGGAACAGGGTGACCCTGCAAGGTAGGCACCCACTGGTTGTTATCATAGAGGGGAGGGGTCGTTGCACGATGCAGGGTAGTGTTGAAATGTTATGGCTATGGGGCGTGAGCCTCAATGGGCCTACCGACACTTCTCTTGGTGGATACCTGTACACCTATACACACACAAGACAGTACTTTATGCTAACGTTTTACATATTTATTTATATAATTACAGACACAAGCTAATTTGGCTATGCATTAGAGACAAAGCCCAATTAGATTATCCATATAAGGCTGTGTATGACGTTGCCTCCCCTACAGGCAACATGGATCCATGTGTACTCTATGGTTCTCCCAAGACCATTGAGGAGGAGACCGCTAAGATGGTCTCAGGCTTTGGTGGAGGTATGCAGCTATCTCTTGTACTATAGTTGTCCTTGATATATAGGCACACCGTGGCTAGGACAACAAGGTCACGGCCCATATATGTACTAATACTAGGCGGGGTGCAGGGCGTATACGGTTCATTGCTAACCTAGGCCACGGTATGCACCCTGACATGGACCCTGCCCATCTGGCAGCCTATATCCAGGCTGTCCAGACCTGCTCACAGAGAAATTAACATTACAAAAACTAGTGGCTCACTAGTGGCTAGGTGGTGATGTGTGGGTGTTCTTTACCCCGAGTGGCTGCACGCTTCGTTAAGACTAATACTATCTACACTGCAAGGGGTGACTGAGCCCGAGTAAATATTGGGGCCATACAGGCCATTAAGCTCTTCATGCATCCACTCACACAGCTCAGAGGCTACATTCCCTGCCGGGGTAGCGCTTGTGGCCCCCGTCGAATAGACCTCAGCCGCACAGCTAGCTTGACAGTTGATGTTGGCCTGTAGGTGATTGGTCACATTTAGTTTTGAATGGTTAGATTGGTTGGTTTAGGTGGTTAGCACCTAAAGATCTCTAATGATGTATGTGTACGTGTCGGATTAAAATAAATGTTATTAGCCACCATTTGTGATTGGCAGACTAAAAATAAGACATCATCTATATTGGATAATGGCTAAAGGTTAAAAGCTTTTTGACCTATTATATACGAGCTCTATCTCCATAACTAATATAAATGTACAGTTATAACCATAAGCACAGACCTTCACACCGACTTAGACTAGCCTATCCATTATCCTAGGCTATAAAGGGCTATGCACCATTTAATTAACAACTTAAAGAACTTACCTTAGCCAGAAACTTCTCGTATAATGGTGGATGGACAAGTAAGAGGCCATCTAGCTCTTTGCTACGACTCCATACACCGTATTAGACCATACCTCTACAGTCTACTATACAGTACTTCTATAACATATACCGTACTAGCAAACAACATGCTCACTAGTTACTTAGACTCACTGGATAACTAAGCCAGCACAATGAACTACATTATAATTTAGTAGTACTTATTTAAAAATCCACTCGCCCATCGTTCTCCATTAGTTAGTGGATGTAAACACCGATAAAATGGAGTTTGCATGCATATCCATGATTGGGTCAACATATCTATGACGTAGTAATATATATACCTTAGCTGATTTGCAGCAGAAAAGGTTAACACGTGGTTGCACACACACCTATTGGTTGATATAAACATAATGTGACATAAGAGAATAACTATACATAGCCAGGCTGATCGCAAGAGATCAACATAGAAGACCAATCAGGTGTAAGATTTCTCACCTTGCGATCAGGCGAGGTGCGGCTGGAGACTCTTTCAGTAACGTATCAATACTATTATTATCATAGAGGGAGACCTGAACCACCACCATATGAGTGTATAGCCGACAGGGTAGAACCATAACAAACACACAGGAGAGGGAACACAGCAATGCTCTGAAGGTTAATCAGAACGTGTCACGGGCCAGTGCCTACCTTGTCAAATAGGCCCACATAGTTCTCAAACTCCTTGGAGAACATTTGGTGTGATTTAAGCTGTGCTTCCACTGGTACCCCTCGCCCGGTGGCCAACTGGTGGTATAGGCCAATTAGAAAACATCCTGCCATATGCAAAGCGCTTAAAGGGTAGCATTTAATTGGTAGGAATAAGAATAAAGGAATATACCATGATTGGTCCTCGTATAGTGGTGGAACCACTCATTGGCCCTATAAGATAACTATGTGGTCCAGGAAATATGCCATGCCAGGAAACCACTAATCAATAGTTGAAAGGAGTGAAACTATTGGGAAAGATGTTCCATTATTCTCTATTTATTTTAAATATCTATACCTATACATACACCCCTTCCTACATCTAGTGAAACCACCTCCAATAGGAAAAGGGAAGAGAACACAAAATACATTTAGCCCTAGATGGGACTAAGATAAGTTGTGTTAATGCATGAGAACCTACCTCCCTGACCATGGCCCTCTGCACTGCCACCTCTGGGTCCACTGTGACCCCTACCATCTCGACCCTATAGGCGGGTCCAGGCTCACATGTCCCTGATATCTCCCAGTACTTCTCCACCACCTGGCCGTCCTCTAGGGTGACACACCCAGGTCCTCTAGTGTAGGTGTGGGTGTTGTCTCGCACCATAGCCACAGTCTGTTGTACAAAGGGTAGCCAACTGTCCCATGTGTATTAGTTAGCTTTACAGCCTGTGCCCCAATTGATTCCTATAGTCTCCCAACCTATCTGTTGCACATAATAGGCATTGGTCCGTGCACAGGGGGAACATTAGACTGGTCAGAGACGATTAAGCTATTTATTTATCATGCTAGTTGCCGCACCGCGGCCATACCAAACAGTAACGAGAACAAAGATATGGGTGGTATATGGTATGATATGATTGGTGCCATAAAAGGTTAGCTACATGAAGGGTTGGTTCCTGGTATCTTTCACTAGTGACACGTAACAGTAGAAGACCTTATCTTACGTACTATAGTACACTATATGAGACTAGCCCACCCTACATCATACTAGATTACATGCAACAAGTAGCCATTAAGCCTATACCAAGAAAATTCTTTCACGACAATCAAGAATTGTTATAGGAAGCACACCCAGCCTTACCTCATGGTCCCATCAAAGACTACATCTGTGTACCACCCCCCAACGGACCAATTAGTAGTAATCACCATCTCACCCTTAATACAATCCACCCGTAACCAGGAAACTAGCTTACCTCTCCGATATTGTATGGCCGAAAGGAACAGTTCTTCAGCCTTTTGCACGGAATATGTATGGACCTCATGGTCCGCCCCCTGTCCTACTAGGGACAACATCTGGTAGACTGGGTCTTTAAGCTTTAATGCTGTACCACCACCCACCCCTGTTCATTATCCTATCGCCCCATACAGAATGTATGTATATATAGTATGCTATGGCTAATTTGCTTACGGCTTACATACTGTATGTATATGTTGGTCTGAAAGGCAGTCAATATATACACAGTGTAGGGCAATGTATCAGAGATTGGATTATAAATAAGGGGACGGATAGAGGAGAGGAGAGAGAGGAGAGGGGAGAGTACATATACAGCTAGTCATTCATAACAAACACAAGGAATCTTACCATCTGCCTCTACCACTACTACCTGGGAGCCATACTTTTGCCAGAAATCCATGGTAGTCAGCTTAGCAACTACAGTGCTCTTCCCTATCCCCAACCAAGTTAGCCAATCAGAATAGGATAAAAATCAAGCCTTGGTTACAACAACTAGTTAGACAATGTTTTTTGATAGGTCGGAATAAAACAGGGTGAGAGAGGGGAAGGGAGAAAGAGAGAGGTCCGTGCATGCAAACAGAGACCAACATGTATTATGACGTCACTACACCAATCATATGTATCGCCATATAACCGATTAGGTGTCACAAATACACAATATATACTGCCTAATTAATGATCCTATACCAATTATAATACTCACCGCTGCCCATGCCTCCCCCCATGAAGATAATGGTTGGTGGAATGTCACCTGGATTATGGGATCGCGTCATAGCCCGACAAGCATTTTCATCGGTACATCCTATTGATTGGTAACCTATAAGTACATATATATCTTATTGTGCACCAATACAATGGAGCCATAGGTTGGTATTACACCAATAAAAGAGATTGTGGTGGTCAATGAACAACATTGATCTGAATCAAGACAGAGGTAGACTATGGGAGACAAGCGCAAAACGTCATAGTTTTAATATGTAGTGGGAGGGAGAGAGTGATGTCCATGTAGGGATCACTGGTCACAAGGCCTTTGTAAACTACTATATCATAACTATGTTACAGACAGAGGAAGAGAGGGGGAGAGACCCAAGGGAGGCAAGACACTACACTAAGGTATTACTCATATATAGCATCCATTAAAAACATGTACTTACCAAGTAAACGAAAACGTTCTGCAAGAGATACAAAGGCTCTTTTGGCCTGTAGCTGTTGACAAGGAAAAGTGATTAACAACATATTGTGACGGTCCCTGATAGTATAACGCTGTATGCAATGAAATAAACACACCCCGGGGAGAACCGATTAAAACCACACGCATTCATAAAGATATGATATATGTAGACTTTGTATAAAACTGTCACAGGGTTATCCTACAATACATACACCCCTAGAGATATATCGATGCAATAATAGTAAAGTGCATAATTATTTGTAACAAATAAAGAATAAATGCAGTTCCTAGGACCCTGTAATTCCATAAGTAAACAATAGCGTTATATAGGCATACAGTCAGTGCTACTAGAGATGTATATCTACCTTGTTGGCTAGATTATTTCTAAGTTGTGTCTTGTGTTTTATCTGCCATTGTCTTGCATCTCCCTTGGGTATTCCTATCTGTCCCCTGCCGTTACCCAATAAGATTAAGATGGCCTCTCCTATATATAGACATAGATTATACGTCATACCCTTCATAGGTCTCGGCAATAACTACCCGTAGATAGATAGAACATCCTGCCTGTCCCCTATCTCTAACCAAGCACATACAGTACACTTAGGTATGAGCCACCTACGTGCGAGCAAAGGCTAACAGCGAGTCCATGGTATAAGGGGCCCATCCAGGATAAGTAATAGGCTTTTCTCCCTGCCTGGTCTCCCCCACAACTTCCTTAAGTTAGTTGGCTGTTAATAATCTCTTGGTTTGAATAAGTAAGGGTAGCGTGTAACCCAATGGGCTATAAGGTGGCTGTCTTATTACCGGGTATCTACTACCTCTATATACTAACACTCCCTCTACATCTGACCCTCCCCTCCCCTCCTCCTCTCTGTGTTAAACTAACGTATAACCTCATAGACATACCTTAATAGGAACACTGTGGGGTAACGCGTAACACCATAGCTAACCTGCAGTCCAGGATTAAGCTGGCCATCGACCATAAGAAAGGGCATCTTTCCCTTCATGGCCTGGCCCCAGCTGTCAATACACCACACATACACTCCACTCATACTAATGCATTGAGATTGATATCCTTGTATAGTCAGTTTACCGCTGTGTTTGCAAAGCCACATGGTTGGTTCCATCCGCTACATCTATCATAGCCATGTTCAAATAATATAATTAAACAACCGAAAAATTTAAGTGGCATCACATGATACTAAACTATAATGACTATCTTATATGGTCATAGGACCTATTGCACATCTACACAACACCCTACCCTATATATCCTAATCCCTCCCGGCTCAATAACAATGTCTCCCAGTGTCTAGTAATAACAAACCAATCACCAACCGTCCATCCTTACACATCCACACTATCACCTACCCGCGCGGATGCAAAGTAGACAGGCTTCATAGACCGACAGCCTGGACAGTGGTGGACATGGAAGAGGACCATAGATCTCCGTCCCCTTCCTACCCGGTAGGCCTTGCCATCGTTCACTTCAATCACACTGCTCTCCAACTCTACCCCACTCCCTCTCGTTAACAGGACTATCTCCATGTGCTATACAATCGTACAAACAACCTGCACGAGCCATTGCAATGTTGTACCTTCTTGTAGCTTGGAATAGTGATTAAAGAAATAAAAAAAGAAAGAAAGAGCTAGCATATAAAATTACGAGACATAGGGGTTCGTTTTAAATATACTATATTACTGGTACATATCACCCTTAATTGTAATGAACCAATTAGTCTCCACTTTTTTTTAAAAGCCTATGTGCATCATATGTTGCAGGTGATTGGGTGATTCTCCAGCAACCACTCTAATACCCAATCTAGATTTAACAATGTATGGCCCAGAGTACTAAGTAGTCCGCCTTGGAGTATTAATTAATACAGCACCAATACCACCGTAAATTTTAAATGCAAAGAGCCTATGCAGATGATTGTGGGTATAGGTCATGTGGTCGACAGAATAACCCTAAACCAATCACCTTGTAAGAACTCTTGCTCAACTGTTTGTACTGAATGTTCTTCCTCGCGACTGAAAACCAATCATCTGTTAGCGGTCCTTTCTATACTTTAGAGGCGCCTATCATATACACCCTCCTTAATGCATAGCAACGATACACATTCGACCACTTAAAAACAGTATAGCAATTATTTATGTATGATATGATGTGATCTGATATTTTATAATACAAGTATAATAAAATTATTATATATATTTGTATTAGGGTAGATAGGTGCAAATAAATATATACAGGGGTCAATAAATTATAAACATTAAAACCATTATACATCAGCACTACTAGTTAGCCATATAAAGGGAGAAATATACTCACTAAGCATGGGGCATAAGGAGACTGCGCCTGGCCACACTAACCGTTTGAAGGACATCTATTTTCCCCCAATGACTATCAAGGTATTCTACCCATAAAGCTTGTAATAGGTCAGTAAGTTTTTCTAAATATGCCTCAGAGCTGAAGAACCCTGCGGTCTCTGTCCAACTGTAATGGGTAACCATGGTTATCATTCCATCCCCTCTATATTAAATACCATTGGCTATTATTTTAGCCCCCCCTCTCTATCTTATATATTATTGGCCATGTGCACTGTCCTTAGCCCTTCCTTCCTTCCTCTGCCTATGTCTCCCTTCTATGATTTACCCTGACTATCTATCTTCGCTAATAAATAGTAGTCCTAGCTATACCAACTCTATACAAAAGCCTATAACACCGGTACATACCTGTAAATGCACATATATGCACAGCTACACAAGTAAGGTATATGCTGTATAGACTGTAGATACAGGCCTACGCAAGAACCAATATGTACATATACGCCTAAACCTGTGAGCACCAAAGTATATATATATATACTAGCATACCCACATGCCATCGATTATATATACAAGTCCATATATAAGCATATGTCCTCCTCTCCCCTCCCCCACTTCAACTACCATTACTACCCTCTCTATCTTATACATACCTACAGCTGCTTGCTCCATTGGCAGACTCAATGATTGTAGGTGGTATGGGGTCCTGACTCCTATATAAGTTATATGCGTGTGTGTGACGAAATAGTTCCTCCGCACACAACATGAAACGCAGCCTCTCTCTGAAAAAGAAAAAATCGGCGGCATTCTCCAACAATTTCAATGCATTTTGTATTTGATCAGAGTCCTCAAGCCACTTGGATATTCTGTCGCCACTGTTCTGCACTCGCTTGCACACATAAGCTCCAAAAAAAAGAGGATCATTTGGACAACTGTTTGGCGGAGTTGGCGAAGTCATGGCTGGCAGTGCGCACAAGGTAAGACGGGAGCTTGAGAGACACCTGGAAATGGCTCATCTCAAAAATTGCTAAATGTTTACGGTTAAGGTTAAAAAAATTTATCAAGAACTATAACACATAAATAGTCCTTTAGTTAAAGGTGTTTGTTTTCCAAAGTGACTGTGGTGGTGTAGGTGGGTGACTAATAACATACCAACGTACCCTAAACTAACTAATAATATACGGCTTACCCCCGGACCCACGCCCACTTTCCTTATCTCTATTGTTGAGGATACTATAATTGGGATTATGCGATATACTATTTGTGATTGCAAATTAGCTCTTATAGGGTTATTTTCACAATTTACAGCTTTTTTGTAGGAAAATTTGTGTTTAATTTCTAATTATATAATTACATATAGAACCCCCCAGATTAACGATTACTCCCTTCCCTCCTCCTCGAGCATTGAAGAAGCCACATTACATCAATTTTTGTACTTAACTTCTCATTTATATAGACCCCCAAGCTTGAATAATAATTTTATAGAAACATTGAGGGGTTGATTACTACCAGTAAGTAATTAAGCATAACTATTCTAATAAATCCAAAGGATTAGTATCATATCACACTATGTTGAAACAAAGCTTAAGCTTTTTCACCAGGCTTAGATAGATAGATTACTTTATCTTGTTATCACATTGCCTTCGGTTATATTTACATTGACTAATTATTCCTATAGGAATTTTGTAATCATTCCTCCTATTGCTTCATAACTTAGCCTATAGGAATAGTCTTTCTATGTTAAGAACCGCGAGCCAAGCCAGTCATTGAGCTACTTTGGAATCAATAATGTTTTTAATTGTCAATATTTGTTAAAAGTTTTTGCAGGCAATTTGTTTACTTATTTTATTGTTCATTTATATTACGTCTTGTGATTATCAAGTAGTAGAAATTTATCTAACAGAATATTTACTGGAAGGTTAACTAACCAAGCCTGGTAGAGTTGAACCATTAGGGGATACTTTTAAACGATCGCAGTGTTTTAGATCGTAGTTATTGCACACAACGCAAGTTGCAAGCTCATAAGTTTAAAGCGTCTCTAAACTCCGAACAATTATATGTAGTGCACACAGAAATTACAAGGGCTATATCCTGCCCTTTATCTCGGACTATTGTACGTCAAATAGAACTTAATACAACAGACATTGGTCTTATTTCCATATATGCAGAACAGCATGATATCAATTAGATTCCTTACTCAGATGTCAAAGACAGTAGTCAATGTATCTTTGAAATAGCCAGTACCAATAATAGCTTATGAAACAGTCTAGATTAATACAAATATTTTCTACCTACATAAATGACTTGCATTACTTCCTGCACAAATGTTAATTGCCGTAAGGGCCAAGGATTTGTAGTACATTTGTACAGATATTAAGTTATGGTAGAAAAAGCTACATATGTGCATCTACCTTATACCGGATGCTACAGAAAGCACTCTTACGTAATCATCATAAATATAAAGAAAAATAAATTTGCTCAATCATTACCCAATATGCTAATCATTGGGTTAGGGTTAATCATACTATGCCTGGAACGACAAGTAATCTATCTCATATATAGTAGTCCATATCATTTGCATTATTCTATTTAATTTATTGCAATTACTGGTTTAAGTTTGATCGAACTCTATCTAGATTTATTTGGTACTACCTTAACAGACTGAGGGCAATTCCTAGCTTCACCACTCACAGAGTTAATAATAGATACTTGAGTTAGGGGTCATAGTAAAATGCCTCCTTGTAATTGATTGCATATACAAAGTTAATATAATAAATACAAGAACATGTATAAATATACTCAGTTAAACTTTAACTGATAGATTTTACATTATAAATCTATGACATGGTAAGTTTTCATTCATTCAAATACCAATTTAACTATAGCTATATTTTCTCTTCTTTATGTTCCCATCATTATCAACTACCTGCATAGAGGTCTTGCCGGTACTCCTTCTTGATATATTGTAACACGTGTTAAGTAAATTATTTAAATTAATGAAATTATTTAAATTCAATAGTGAAGTTTAATTTCTAAGGGCTGGTTTCTCACAACAGATTATGCAAGTCCTTGCTGTGTCACCAAATATCAGAATATGTGTTAGCTCTGGGGTCTTGAACACAGCTGTCGGGATCTCCAATTGTATAACTGATAGTGGTTAATGTTGTTAGGCCAGTATAAGTAATGGCTGCTTGATTAGAACTGTCTTTAATACTCAGTTGTTGTGCTAGAGTATTTACCGAAGGCCCATATACCAATTCTCTGGGTTACTGATGATAATATTTATATCCCTGTTCTAATGTAGGAGGGATAGATGGTTTGATACGTTTTGATGAAAAGGTAGAGATTGCACAATGTGATGGATCATTAAGCGGAGCTAAGTTACTATGTAAATGTAAACTATTATCGCCATCTAATGTCAGTGAGCATCTTTCAGGCTTCTGAGTAGTAGTGCGATTTGCACAGTAATTATCGTTTACGAGAGCCAGTGGTAAATTAGACATCACAATAACTATGTATATTATATATATATATATATATATATATAATTAAGTACAAAGTGTTCCTGTGTATCTTTACGAGAAATTCATATTTGTCCTAAGTTCCATTCATGTATGAGCGGAATAACCGGGGGCCTTATTATTGATTGTAGTTTTCCTTTATACTTTTATCTTAATAAACCAATGGATCTTTTAGCTAGCTACCTCATTGGTGGAACTACTTACCTATAATGTATAGACAAATCAATCTATTGGGCTGAAAACAGATGTAATTAAAATTCATTCTGAAATTAACTAACCTTGAACTACAATCATTAAACTTATCAACTGGAGAACTTCTATCGAAACCCAATTCATTGGGTGGCTAGCAATCTTGTAATACTAAATATATCACAACATGAACATATTTGATGAATACATGAGGGAAAAGCATATTAAGAAAGTAGCCAGGACCAAGGATTTTCAATCATAATAGAAAACACTCAATAAAATAGATATCTGTTAAAGACTTGACGGTTGCTGGTTGACAACCTCTCAATTTCCTTTTGATTTCTAATTAAAGACTTAAGCTGTTGCCGCCAAACGAGTCTTCTTTCTCAATTTATGATATGTTTTTCCCTTGTGAGTACCACTAATGATAAAATTTCCTCACTGGAGCTAGTTGATACCTCGACCCATTCCTTTACGGCTAGGCGTCTTGATATCATTTGATGTCGCACTTAAGCTTATTTACTAATAAAACACCTACCAGATGACACTTTGGAGCCCCACAAAAATACCAATGTTCTAATGCTAACAAGTTACTTTTATTCTTCAACTCAGGAACCGGTCCCTTTATGATATGGTACATTTCCTTAAGTACCTACACCAACTTGTGGTACTTTCCCACATAAACTTGTGGTAAGGGATAGTTCCTACGATTTCTTACACTAATGAAATCGGAATTAATAATGATAATTAATACATAACAGATATTACTTGCTACTCAACAAGGTATAAAGTTAACCAATCATCGGGAGGTTTGTAACTAATTAATAGATGCAATTTTACAATTATCCTAACACTGAATGCGGTGTAACTAAAGTCTAATCTTTTAAGTTAAGTTCTAATCCCCATAGATAAATCTATCGTACTTTAACAATATCTTATATAAATAAATGGCATAGTCCTAGTTAGCTTCATGAGCTATACATGAGTATAGGTATGTATAAACTATATCCTACTTGCCTAGTATCAACGTTTCATATAACAGGAATTAGATTAATAGCTATTGTTGCTTATAAGTAGTAATAGCTGGTACTTTATCCAAATATTTACTAGTACAATATACATTTAAAAGTCGTAGTATATATATGCCTAAGGTAGAAGTTTAAAGTAAGGTCATACCTCTAATGCAGAAGAAAAATAAAAAGCGATATTAAGCAATCTTATATTATTAAATTGTGAATGTTAAGAAGTAATATTTATTTGCTTCAAGTATTTTTTATATAGCGATCATTACTTAACTTTATTAGTAATTACTATTGCGTATGCGGTCCGACCAGGTAGCTAGTGTAATCCAGGCCTGCCAATCAGAGGACATCTCAGGTTGGTGCCAAATGTCAGGATGGCCAATCAAGATTCAACCAGATCAGACCATGACAGTGATCTCATAGCCATATAATAACCATTTTCAGATAGTATGTTTTCAGTCCTGTTAACTTATTGCTCAAGTTTACTGCATGAGACAAACTCATCAATTTTTATTAATAATGCTACCGTCTTGTATCTGCTAGAGGGAGCCACAGCAGTCTTTTATGGTGTTAGGGGCAACTGGAGCTTTTAGTTTCAACAACACGACAAATAATAGTATTATGAGCATCTCTATCTCAAGGCAACAGATCTTTTATTGGGTCCCTTGGGAGCTTCATTGGGCCATCATTAACAACAGCGATATTTAATCCTGACTGTTGTTCTACTAGTTGCACTCTCCTAGCTTTATCAACCTTATGGGCTTAGTAGTGCCCAACTTCTGCTGATTTGCTTAACAACAAAAACATCTCTCCGCCTATCTGTTCTCCGTGTGTGCAAGGGTACACGTTAAAACACGCATTAATTCGGTATTCCCTCAATCATAAAGGGATAGAGGTCACAGGGACAGAGCCTGTCTCTACTTTTTAATATTATTGATCAATAGATCAATTTCAAAAACTATATTGCAATGTATGAAAAATACTGTATAGACCGGTTACGCAGCACAACAAGGGTCATCGTTTCTATACAATTGCCAACATTGTCAAGGTACCAGCTTGGGTCAGACTAATAAAAAATTGGCCGAGAGGGCGATTAGCTTTCATTTTCAACTAGTATACAATTAAACCAATCAATGCAAACCATTAAAGAAATATCACAAAATAAAATAACGTAAGTGTCAAGCCTGCAGAACTCCCCATGGCTTAAAGCTTATATCAGAATTCTTATTAACTACTAATGTGTAAATGAATATGGCTATACATAACTGTATCTATGATGAGAAGAGATGTGTCCATACATGTGAGCAAGCCATATTAACAAAGTTTCCTACTAAACGCGCCTCAGCTTCAATCAAGTCATCACTGTGGTCGGCCCTAGGCCCATCCTTGTAAAGGATAGTCACCTTGGGCGTCACCTTGGGGGCGGGGGTCTGCAAGGAGCCCTGCATGCCAGTGACAGGATTAATATCCTTCATTATTGCCATCCAACTCATCCTACCAATTTATCATGTCATGTAGGTGGTTAATCAAATATCTGGCATCTGATATAATTATTGTATTGTATGAAGTATGTCGCCACCTCAATATAAAGTTCACTATAAACAATGCAGCACATTGAGGAGTATTGTATTGCTGTTTATAAGAAATATTTTTATAAATAATAACAAAACCATCATGTGAAAATACCAAGAAATACAAGAACCAAACAGGACAACCATTCATTCGCAATGTATCATGCTTGACTACAATACCAACTGACCATAATGAATCTATCAGTAGAAACTAGTTGAAACCATATTAACAAAACATATAGGTATGTAAGTGACCTACCATCGAGTCGTGCTCTGACCGAGCAGGAACAACAACATGCAATAATAGCGAGTCACTGTGTGTCCTACTAAAGACCACAGTATGTTCATCTACCGGACCTCCAGGGCTACTAGCCAGGCGGAACTGTCGGGCATTACTGCCCCAGGCTCGGGCTATCTCTCCCATTAATGCTCTCCAGTCTGTCTGTAGGGCCAAGAGGGCCTAGAGGGGAAAGATAGTACAGTGGTACAGTGAGATATAGGGCATATGCTATAATATCACAAGACCGACTGGACCTAGTTAAAACAGAAGGGAAACCATCCGACGCAGATCAAGGTGGGATCACTAGGCCAGAGGAGGGGCCCTAATGTATGGAAATAACTGCAGCTCTAACCAGGGCCATTGATGACCCAAGGCCCCAGTGTACAGCAGACCGCAAAGAGACATTGCTTATCGGGTATATACATATAGAGCACAACCAGGTTGGGAAACATACCTGAAGTTTTGGATCACGTTCACACACAGGCACTGAGGTTGCTAGAGCAGTCAGCCACATAAACTCACTACCAGACAACTGGGCATTACCATAACCTAGGAGGAGGGAGGGAGAGGGGCAATAGAGGTTATATCATAGGGACTAGGGAGCTAGCTGAAATCTAATGGATTAATTATGTTTAAACCTTTCATAGTTATATGCATGTGAGACACTGATTCCCTTATAGAGTGCATTCACTGTAATGTTATTGGTCTGTTAAAACATGTATGGGTATCCTTAGTATACAGCCCACTTCCTCTCCTTCCCCAATCTACATAACCATTTCTACTCCATGACAGCCCTACCCCCCCGACCTTCAACAATTACTAACCAGGGCCTCCAGTGCGAAGATACTCCCACAGTAAGTCCCTTCTACAATCTACATCTACATGTTCCACCAAAGTTTCGAGTCTTTGTTCAGCATACGCTTTCACCGATTCAGACATGGGCACTGCCCCCTTTTCACGTACTAAATCTTCATGTGTCAAGATAGGATGGGCGGTACTGTAAACGAAACAGGTGGGTTAAAGGCCAGTCCTTTCTACTTAGGGCAAATAGCAGTGCATTATCAAAATTGACATTCAAAATCCTCTATTTGTTTGTTATAGGCATTTTTAATACAACGACATTCCGTCTACCTTGTCATGCTCTACACATAAATACACATCTCTATTGTTAAGTTAAGTGATGGCCCGATGATTGCCGTGTTATTGTCTGTTGTTCTTAGGTGTGAATATTACCATACGTCTCACACTGAGCAATACCATTGCAGTATAAATATGAGAGACAATATGGAGGGGTCAGCTAGATATTAAAAGAACTGCCTTCATCCCTATCTATTAATATCATTCCTTTATAATTACCAGGCCCTTCCGCACACATCCGTCTACCAACCAATATAAACCACTTAGTAGACCTATACACCAAACAGAAACCAACCTATGGGTGGCAATCATATAGTAGTGCAGCCTGAAGTAGTGGATGGAGGGGGTATAGGCACTACCCGAGTCAGAGGGAGGGCCGGCAAAGGCGGGGAAGGTGTGCTGGCCACTGGGACTGAGACGAGGGCTGGCCATGTAGGACCAGGACACCGTGCAGGCCTCCACCTCCACTTCCTTCGACGTGGTCTCTGAATTAGGAAGTGAGCACCGCCTTCTCCTCTGTGGACCCGTCATTATGACGTCAGTCAGTGGGTATAGAGGGGGCACGGGATGTGAAGGAATAGTAATGTGCTTAATAAGGGTGATAGCAAGGGAAAATAATGCGGTGGTATTATTGCGTAGATAGATATTCACATAACACAACAGAGATACAGAAAGACATAGTCCACTGTAGTCACACTATCTTAATAGAATAGAAAGAGGGAAAAAAGAAGAAGCCCTCATGCGTATAGACGTGTGTCGTTAATTAGTTTAATTAATGACTATCAATCATAACGCCAATACATAACACTAGAGTGGCGTAGAGGCAATTACCTGCACATAGTCGGCAATCACCATACTATGAGGGGTGTTGTTTATTGACATATCATTTCTCACCATAGGTACTCCTTCGGTGACCCGGACCGTGGCAGGTTTGAGGTCCGACCCGATATCCATCTGTATTAACCCCATAATAGGCCCAGTATATATTAGATATAAATTAATATATGTTATATATATGGCTGAAGGCAAGTTTTTAAAAAATCCTTTATGGTGGTACGCGTATGTTCTTTGACAGGATTAAAAGATAAGGCAGTTAATAGTACTATGTACTATATAGACATAGCGAGAGAAATGGTATAAAGAGAGAATAAAACACCATCAAACCAAACCAAGCCAAATAAACATAACGTATATATATATAAGGCAGGCCAGTGCCTACCTCACTGTCTCTCTCTTCCTTTATTGTCCCATTCCTTCCCATGTCACCGTCATTACCAGTGCCGTGTTTCTTGTTTTCATACTGGGGTGCATCGTCTGTGACATCCTCCGGACTCACATAGGCAATCAGAGTGTACAGGACATTGTCATCCTACAAGTATATATGTATTGTGTGTGTGTATTACGATTACCATACACCCTGCTATATTACTATTAAGCCCACCTACAAGAAAGTCTGTTTAATACATACATTCTATTGGTTATTGGTGGATTTCTAATGTCAGAGGTTTAGTGGATTATTAAAATCTAACTGGCTTAATAGAAAGGTATGTGTTCACACCCAAAGACTACACCCCATAGCCGACCAATCAGTATCCTTATTAAAGGCGAGCGAGAAAATCATTAGTAGTAATTAAACACTTTAAACAAATGCACGTGAGTGGCGGACTTAAGAAGAGGGGAAATATAAGGATAGGGGGAGGTGGAAGCATGCAATTAATGTCGTAGGTAATAAGATAATTAAGATAATTAAGATAATTAAGCCTTAGTATTCAGGTGGCTGAAAAAATGCCTAACCAATCACCCTACCTTGCCCACACTAATGCTTGGCAACTGGTAATGGGAGGTACGGCCCTCAGGGTACAGCTTGAAGTCGATGGTATGGGAGGGGAGATAGACCAAGATAGGGTTGCCTATAGACGGGTAGACGTGGAAATCATAGCTATAGAGGGGTCAGGTGTCAATGTACTATGAGGGTGTGAGAAGATGGTAGTACAGGATGGTACTATCAGAGTATTACACTACGTAAGATGGTATAGGTGGCCCAGGAAGAGAAAGAGAGAGAGGGAAGACCAGCAATAAATACTTAGCGTGGGAAGTAAAGGTAATAGAGAGACAAGAGGAGGAGAGGTTACATAATACAGTTCAAGGCATATACAGTGAACCATAATAAAGCAATGCTTTAATAGGAAAGGTCACTGAAGCACTACAGGGCACACATGTATACAGGTAGATAAAAACATATGCACAGAGCACGGAGGGGATAGGGGAAAGCCAGGGCATAGGAGGCTCACTTATGAGCAGTGGCCAGCATATAGCGAATAAAGGTTGACTTGGGCAGGGTGGGCAGGGTATCAGAAGGAAGGTCTGGGTTGGTGCAGTCTACGGCCACTACCCCACTATATAGTCGATTACGGGCATAGTTCGGCACTACCGAGAGGGTCCTAGCGGGCTAGGTGTCAACAGGGAAATAAAGGGGGGAGGTAGAGCAATAACTTATACTATGCCATCATATAACTGATTACCTACCCACATAATGGTGAATGTGTTTCCGGGGTGAGATGCTTTCCCTTTAATAGACCATAACAACACCTCAAGGTATGTGGTATAGTGGTAGGTAAGAAGGTCCATTATAGTACATAGGCCTAGAGCCACAGACAGACTGGCATGCGTTTGGTAGGAAATAAAATCACACAGAGAATAACTATAGACAGATATACCTATATGCTACATTATATACTACACTATATACCTATACGCTACACTATATACCTATATACTACACTATACACTACACTATATACCTATACACTACACTATACACTACACTATATACTACACTATATAAGAAACTATATATTACACTATATACTACACTATATACTACACTATATACCTATACACTACAATATATACTACACTATGAACCTATACCTATATACTACATTATATACCCATATAAAGGTTCACTTACTGCTTGTATTCTGCCATGGCATCCAACAGTCCGCCAGAACCATCATTCTCTAGTACATCCGTCTGCAATAATATAGAGAGGATAAAATATTGTTAGCCAATATATAAGTCTAGTTAAATACTGTGATAATAATTGCTGCCATTCCTACTGGTCAGTTTAATAAATAATTTGTTGTATTGTCCAGCCTTAGGGGATTGGAAATAGTACACAATTATCAACCAATAAAGAAAGCATCATTATTAATGAAGTCCCTTTCCCATACATCCAATCAAATCAACTATGGGCATAGTGATTAATTAATTGGACATATCTACCAATCACATAGTAGAAAACATAGTGCAAAAGCCATATAACTACAGTAGCAGTACTCAAGACAACAGGGCAGTAAGAGTAGAACATATATATACATATAACAATGCTCAAGACAGCCCCACATAAAACCAGAGAGAGACATACCATAGGCTTGGGGGGGGGCAAACAGGCACTGTAGTGTCGTAAGTGGAAGTCATACACAAAGCTCTTGGTGTGTAGCTTATGCTTCAGGGCAGCCAATTCTCTAGCAAACACTTGTTCGTCATCCGCACTAGGATCCAGAGCACTAGGCGCTAGAGGGAGGACACCGGCAGGGTAAGGTCAGGCCAGGGACAGGGTAGGGGGTAGGGGGTAGGGTATAAGCACTTATGGCTTGCATCATACAGTAGGAGCCTAGAGTAACCTATAAAAGGTTATCAATATCCATCATCGAATCAATGACAGACTTATATTTTTAATTACAACGCCATATCATAAATGATAACGGACAGGGCCACTCATTGCAAAGAGAATAAAAAGAGTTCATTAAGTGAGGGAGGGAACCAATCACAGCCATACAATAAAAAATAAACCTTTTATATTAGATTCTACCCAGGCAGGAAGCAGGGTGGAGTAGAGACGGGCTGATGGCATGGCAAAGGCATCCACACATAAATGAGAGTCCTGATTGGTGAGTTAAACAGTCAGTAGAGGAGAGTAAACCATGCAAATGCCTGCAAACCAGTGCACATACACAATATATATATATATATAAACAGAATATGTTTTTAGAACCAATCTAGAGACCTACCTGTACTCCTAGTTTTACTATTAAAAAGCCCCCTTCAAAGGCCCTAGCCAGGTAAGTTTCAATATCAGGCCCATAGGTTGTCATGGTAGCCACTGCTTCCACCAATCAGCGTTAGGCAGGCACATGACATACAACGTATAAGCATGATCTTTATGTAAAAAGGTATTTATGTACGTGTGTGTGTGAGGATGTTCAGAAGAAGAGGTGCATGTAGCAACATTACCATATATGAATGTAGGAATACTGTCATATATAAATAATATTGCATAGTTTCTATTATATCACCTGACTATCATTCACATGTCACTGTAAGACTCTACCAAGGTACCACACATCCAAGTGAAATTCAAAGAAAGAATCAATGGTAAGAGCTCAACAATATATATGCCTGCACGCTGTGGGGGTGGCAAGGCACAGAGATAATAGGCCCCTTACCCTGAGAGTTCAACGTGGATTGGGAGGATAACGAGCCTCCTACATCAAGACTAGGCTGGTCCAGGGTAGATGGTCTGTAGGGGACAGGCAAGGTAACAGAAGGATAGATAGGTCTAGGTCAGAGATAGGAAGGGAACAAACACCACGTACAGACCAGGGCCCAGCCATCCCTATACCCTCCCCTTGCTGTATGGCTCGTTATCATGCCTACACTTACCTATCTTGTGGGGGTCTCTTAGCGTACTCTACCACCTGCACATGCACATACCAACCCATCCACCCACCAATCACGGGTAAGTATTATTTAACATTATCATGTGACTCATTGTTCAGCAAATCAGCCAGGCCCACCAAGAGCCTTCATTAACCGATTGATTAGCTTAAAGAAACACAGAGAGGCTATATATTGGACCACATATTATAACCACTGGACAATGTAGTACATAGTACATACTAAGTCTATCCTAGACCCTACGTGTAGGGCATATCAACCCACCTAGCTCCTACACACCACCTTTATCCTGCCCCTATCCACATACCCTACTAGTCTGTATTGTTAATTAACAGCCTAAACTCCTCATGCAGTATGTGCCAGATGGCTGCTGGGCGAATACTGGCATAAAAACATTGGAGTGGGAGGAATATAACCATAAGACTGGTATCACAATTGAATTAGCACACACACTGGCCTACCTACTCCTTGCCACCCCCCTCTATCAACAGAGGCCTGGCTTTATAACGCTACATGTGTGAAGGGACGCTCCACTCTTACCTGTAAGCCTACCATGGTAGACAGGTAGCCAATGTATTCACACATCAATTCCTTTAATGTAGAAGGGCCCCGACCATCTTCTCCTTTCTGCCCCCCTGCCTATTACTATAATACCCTCTCCCTCTTACCATAATACCCTCTCCTCCTTTCTCTCTCTCTATCACCATAAGACCGGTATGTGACGAACCTAGGGCCCACAATAGCCAGCTGACACTTACCTGATAACCACATGTCGCAAACACAAGTGGGGCTCGACAGAAGTGGAAGAGGTTAAAGCGAGGGAGGATCTGTACTAGGCTCCTACCTGGGGTTAACAGCATAACTGGCTTAACCATGCTGACAGAATGGAGGCGAGCTACTAGGGGGAGGGAGAGGGAAAGGGGAAGGAGTGTTAGGAAGAGGAGGGGAGGGGATGGGCTTGCCAATCCACACCTATCTGTAAGCATTC
The DNA here is from genome assembly GCA_002751075.1 of Ichthyophonus hoferi. NCBI lineage: Eukaryota > Ichthyosporea > Ichthyophonida > Ichthyophonidae > Ichthyophonus > Ichthyophonus hoferi. The sequence continues at coordinate 59,777 of NAOQ01000381.1, forward strand.
CCCTCTATCCCAATACAAAATGTAACATTGCATACTAATATTTGTCAACACCAGCGCACACACTTACATATACCTACACCCTGTTACCCTTACACGTACGTATACACGGCAATCTCTTACTTTGCGGTGAGGGATTGGCCTCATAGAGTCGGGCATTCTGGAAAGTTAAACACATGTCGCTGATCTCGGCTTGTCTAGGGGTAGGTGTAGGTATTAGAGGTAAGCAATAGGGGGATTGGGTGTGCATAGGCTACCGTAGTTAAAGATAACATACTAGTAGTGGATAGAGTTAATAAGGTATGACAGAGATATGACGTAATATAATGTGATATGATATAATAGGTTATGAAACCCCACCCTGCCTATACAGTAGACTGGCTCTTATTAGCTCCCCAAGGATCACTTCATATTATACATGTAAAAAGTCCCACATTAAAATATCAGAACACACGTGCTTAGACCAATAACATCACAGAGCGATTGAGGGCGGTTGGGCAGTAGTGAAGGAACTGAATAGAAAACAAGAGAGAGGGAGAGGGGTGGGTAGACTAATTAAGAGATGTGATGGTAATGAGGGAATAAGTGAAAGTTTTTAAGCTTTTTAACTGACCTATCACAAATCTGTTTTAATTGGGCTGCCATTTTTAGGAATTGGGTGCCATGACGTAACACAGGTTGGGGGCATCTAGTGATTGGCTCATGGGTTAGGCAGTAACGTAGCATGGTGGAGAACATAATGGCAGAGGTATCCTTAGCCCTCCCTTGTTGAGAAGACAGCGCAGTGGTGGGCAGTGGGAGACGGCCCCGCATGGTACTAGGGTGGGGTAGGGGCGAAGGGTAGGTAGGCGGTAGGTGGGCGGTAGGTGGGTAGATGTTAATGTGTGTGTTCTGTATATAGGGATGGACCATGGCATGTACATACACATAGGCATATACGTCATAAGATTTAAAATATTATACAATATAACGAAGTAATATAAAATAAAATACAATAAAATAAAATAAAATAAAACAAAACAGTATGATATAATGTAGTAAAATAAAACATCGACTATAATGTACAATTTCTCGCCGTATTCATATATGGGTGCTGGATGATTGGATGATGTTCTTTGTTAGTGTTTGGTGTAAGATTTCTGTCCAACCATCCCTCAGCACTACAACCATGATAATTTATTGATAAATTAGCCACCTTATTAGATTATTTGAAATACCAATGAATTGGCTTAATAAAACCTGTATTATTCTAAATAAGATTTATGTAGTACATTAAACCAACCATCACTAATGTTTAAGAAAGATATTATTATATTACAAATTCAACCAATAAGAATGTGGGAAATATATATGATATTTTAAAATAGAAAGAATAATCAATCAAACAGATAGGCCCGTGACAGGGGTGTACCTGATTCGTAGAGGACGTTTACCGGCCTTAGGCGAGCCATGCATTGAATTCATAGCTGAAGTGGGTAAGGTATCAGAGGTGTACCACTAGGTTGACCATATAACTGTATATCTGTATAGCTCTCTACATGGGTCATATATAGTACATAGTACTATAGTATATAGTATATAGTGTATAGTATATAGTATATAGTGTATAGTGTATAGTATATAGCGTATAGTATATAGCGTATAGTATATAGTATATAGTGTGTACAGTGTATAGTATATAGTTTATAGTATATATGTAGTTATATATTTAAATGATAGATCCGATTGGCAGACAGGCTCTGGAAGTCATGTTGAGGATAATCAAATAAAATAAAATGCCTCTACCCATTGGGTAAAGGTTTTAAATCAGTAATTTTATTTTATTGTTGTTTATGTTCTATTACCCTATATTATATTGCAATATCTTATACTATTCTACACTATATCTTCCTGTTTGTGTTCATTAAATATGCCTAAATATATTTTATATATATATATAGATCAGTTGCTTATTGGGCGGCTATAATAATCTCGAGTGACTATTGTTTTATTTTAGAAATGAAATGATATATACATTTATACATTATATACTATCTACTATCTACTATCTACTATATCTTATTTACTATATACTATGTACTTTATTAAATATTATGTACTGTATTATACACGATAATAAGACCTGTCTTGACTTTCCTTCAATCCACGTAAATGAGACTTAACATACTATATTATATCATACTATACTATACTATATCGTGCGAAAATAGCACTTCAATACGGCATTCCCCTATATTAAAACTACTATATTTCACAACGACCGATTTGTCCAACTGTCACATATCGGTTGTTCTAGTATGTGCTGAGATTAGTATAGTAAAGTATAGTATGGAATAATGTCACAGATTTGATTGCTCTACAATGTGGCGAGATTATTTATATATTGTACAACCTCTATATTCTAATCAATGATACCTACTGAACGTCTATTCGTTAGTACCAAGTCTAATAAAGCATATAAGTTGGGGCATCCAGACAGGGTATGGGCGCGTATTTTTTGTTCATAAACGTGGTGTATGAATCTATCTAAGCAGTTAAGTTGTACATTGGCTCAACCTATTTGGGTTACGTTTTGTAGCATATTAAAAACAGATAATTAAATAAATT
>NAOQ01000382.1:21280-38859 GCA_002751075.1 Ichthyophonus hoferi
TTTGCCGTAACCGCTTATGTGTCAGCGGAACAAATGGAATTCACAGATTTTTGTATGTACGGATACGGGAACGTCGTATTTTATCCGTGACCGCATATGTGTAAGCGGAACCCCCTTTATTATTTTGTTTTGTTTTGTTTTGTTTTCTACCTTGTTTGCCGCTAGTAGCTCTAGCTAACACCAAGACGCTAAGTTCAATCGCTAAAACCAAACCAATTATAAATATTCATATTAGATAATCCAGCTTATGATAGGTCAAGGAGACCTACTAGAATTGTCTAATCTTCCTACAATACATAAATACTATTGGCTTATGATATCTTATTTAGATTGATGTAATGGTGTTCATATGATGTATATTATGAAAAGAATCGGTCTACTTATTCCGGTCGAGATGGAGCCTACTCATTCACCAGTCATTAGCGATCTTGCAACAAATATAGACCAAAATATCAAGTCTAACGTATGTCCTTCATTGTTCCAAGCATAAAAATCAGGTTTGCTTCGTTAATCGCAGTGTGGGTAAATGTCAATAAATCGCAATCACCTTCTTACTATAATACTCTGGCGAATCAAGATAGGTAGGTAGAAGTCATTGTTGTTGCGACACGTCCGCACAAGTCAGCTTGGACCATCAGCCTTGCCACAGAATCCCTAGATCTCCACGCCTTTACCTCATATAAAGTAAGAAGTCTTTATCATAGGAATTTTTCAGTTGAATTCTCATTTTTCTTCCAGTTATTCCTTTAGGGCAGCTGAGAAACATTTGTGTTTCTAAAAAAGGTTCAGTTCTTGTTTTGCCAAAGGGTATATCGCTCATAGCAACTGTTATGTTGTTGGCATGCAGTAAATTATTTAGATAAATCCGGACCAAAACACATTTTATCGTGGTTACGTAATTTAAGCACAACTTATTCTCCCACCATGGCTGTTTTGAATGGCTACGAACAGTCTGGGTCTGAGAAAAAGTCCTTAATTTCTCATGAATAGCCAAACCTCTCATATTTCCGACAAAAAAAAGACATACTTTTCACACGTTCATCCAAGGCAATAGGTCTTGCTGGGATATTATGAGCTGCATTGCCTATATGGGTGAATATAAGTCTAAAATAACATTAAGTCGTAATAAATATTAACATATTAATATCAAATGTTAAGATTTATTGCAACTTAATGCTATTTTGTACTTATACTCCACCCATATAGGCATTACAGCACCTAATACCTCATCAAAACCCATTCCTTTAGATGGACAGTAAAGAATGACCTCCTTCATTATAACTGTGAGGGGAGATTTGGTTGTTGATTGCAAATTCTGGACATTTTCTCAAACCCAGACTGTTGGTAATCTTTCAAAACTTTCGTGGTGGAATAACTTTGGTTTAAATTACGTAACCACCATAAAAGGCACTTCGGTCCGGACTGATTTGAATAATTTACTATATGCCTGCACAAATAACAGTTACTGTTGATGTAAAGCTTACAGGCATCTCCTCTAGTATCTGTGATATAACTTCTGATTAATGGAAGGAGGTGAAGGGCACAAGCTAAGCGCTGTCTGCTTGACTCACTGGAATATATTCTGAAAAAGAAAAAACATTAGTTTTTGTTAAAGCAGGAATATTTAATTAATTAAGTGGTTATTACTATCAGCAACTTTTATTACATATGTAGCCGAGGAAAATAGTTAGTTAGTGCAATCATCTGTTGGTATTAAGTGGCAATCCAAGATGATTGATCAAAATTAAACCAGCTAATGGTAGAGATCTTGCAACTGCATAATACGCCATTAGTTCCTATGTTTTGGAGTTCAGATAACGCATTGTTTAGGCATCCTGCCTAAGACAAGTCCTGGTGATTTGTTTAATGTCAAACATGTGTCTTGGTATATTTATACTCCGTGTATGCAAAGGGATACGTTAAAACGCCCCTTAATTTGATATTTTCTCTCCTTTATGCAAATATAGGTTGCAGGAACGCTCTTATCTTTACATACTATTCCTAACATGGTAGCAGAGAAAGCCTAAATGGGTTATAATTCGTTAAATTCTAAAATAATGCAACAAATTCAAAAATTAATCGGAAATCCCTGAAATAATTTGGCAGATCTCAACAATACATAGAAATTTTGTTAAAAGTAAGATTGTCAGATCACACACACAAAATACACGCATATACAATTTCAACTAATGCTTAGACTTATTATTAACTAAAGGCATTTTATTAGTCGATAAATATAACACGAAGCATTTGTTCAATGAGCTAATTAGATAATGTGCTTAAAGTCATGATAACATTGGATCAATTAAATTAATCTTGTTAAAAGTATCGGTCGGTATATGGATACTGGGGAACTATAACCTATTTATCCAACGCATAGATAAAAAGGTGCTCACACAAATAATAAAGGGGGAGAGAATCATCACGCTAAAAGATTGCATGCAATTCTTAGAGCAACAAAAGCATTTAATTATTATCAGACTAATATTGTAAAACTTGAAGCGATGACTTTTAATAAATTTTGAAGATAAAAATACTAACAAAAAAAAAATGAAATGGAATAATGAAGAGGAAATTGCAAGAAATTTACATTTTTGCTATTTTCACTAGAGCGATGGTATTTTTTACATGCATTTCTTATAATTTTTTGAACAAAAATTGTTAATCAAGAATATATATTTGGAAAATCTTTTATTCGTGTATGTCCCACGTACCTTCATTCATCTTTTCCTCACATTATTGACAAATTTAGACAATTCCAAATAATAATAGGACAAATCTGTACTTGCGTAAAACAATTTTTGTCCAAAAAATTACAAGAAATGCACGTGAAAAGTATCATTGCTCTAGTGAAAATAGCAAAATTGTAAATTTCTTGCAATTTCCTCTTTATTATTCTATTTTGTTTTATTTTATTTTTGTGTATATATTTAAATTTTGCATTCATTTTTTGGGATTTGTCAAATTATTTCTGGGAACTTCTGTAAATCAACAACCAATGAATGCCGAACACACTTTGCCCCAACCCTACATCCATTCACTGACCTCTATATGTGGATGCTCAATTTTATTACACTTGTACACTGTCTTCAAATATGCATCTGAACTATCAACATTTCCAGCATCAAAGTGACGCCCAGGTAACGTGTAAAGCATCTGGACAACTGGACCACACTCATTATCACCTCAGCCGTCAGCCTGCTAGAGCTTACAACACAACAGGGGTTGAACCAGAGCCAAGAGCCAGAGTCAAGAGCCAGAGCCTGAGCGAGCGTGTCTCCTTTTTATTTCTACATCGGGTGCCATGCGACAGTCACCTGTGAATGTCATCAGGAATTATCTAGTTTATTTAGTGAACGACATGTTTACAGCTAAGTAGTCACTATGATAAGATTCTTCTCATATTGTTTATGCCTTAGGTGAAATAATCTGCCTAGGCCAAGGGGGAGTGTTAAAGCAGGAATATTTAATTAACGAGTATTTCTTTATGTAACTATATGCATTTGATATTATTCGCAATTTTTATTACTCATGTAACCTGAGGAAATAACTAGTACAATCTGTTGGTGTTTATCCAAAACTGGGGCTGTTTTATTGACTTGTCCACAGCTGTTGGAATCTCCAACTGGTAGTGCGAGTGATCTAGACACCCATTAGCGTATACGAGAACCAGTGGTGGATTAGGCATTACCATAACAATGTGTTTATTACAAATATATAATTAAATGCAAAGTATGTTTGTGTGGGTTTACGCCAAGGCCAACTTTTGGTTTACCCTGCCGAGTTTAATAACCAAATGCACAAGTCATAAATATCCACGTGTTTCCTTGTGTGGCTCGGCTCATGGGCCAATTCCCTATGCAAACTACGTATCGACAAATCAATTATAACATGTGCTCATTCTGAGTTAACGATCCTGCAACAGATGTTGATTAATGGTCTTGCACTCTTAAATGCACATAACTGATCTCGTAAGCGAATCGCATTCTAAAAAGAGACAGAAAACAAATACGTGTTGTTAACTTCCTTATTCTACAGGTAAATTATACACCCACTTTATTCGAATAGGTTTACAAAGTAGGTACTTCCCAATTCAAGCTATTACAACACAATGTCTGATAGGGGACGATAGATTTTCATTCAGTTAGAGTTTAAAATATCCGAAAGCCATTGCACAATTGGATGCGAAACAAACAAGATTGTCTTGATCTTATCAACTAACAATAGTTAGTTTATAAACAATTGCTATCATATTGATAGGTAAACATAATACCCTCCATACAATGTGAAACAATAATCTATCTGGCTACAAAATGACCAACACTGGAGTTGGGCAAGAAAATCGACCATTTTTCTGGTTATGTAAGTGATAATTAAATTGGAACACTTCTGTTATATGCACACTTAATTCTCCACTTTCGGTGCTTTCCTTCGTATGGTGTACACCGTTCTCTCAGCTTCTCGACCAATAGCACTGTCATCTCTTCTCATAGTAACATGAAACACTACGGAGATAGCCAGGGGTAAATAATATCAGTCCGGATGCATTTCATTTATATGCGAATGTAATGTATGCAAAACCAAGCACAGTACCTTACCTTTAACAAGAGTTTGTAAAAATAAAAAATAAAAAAGCATATTAACCAGATTCAACCTGATGCGATTAACAAGAAGAAAGAAAAAAGACAAAAATAGAACAAGAAAAAGCATAATAATAATAAGAAATCATGGTAGACAATAAACATGGCCGTTAGTTGGAGCTAAGTTAAAAAACACCTAGAATAACGTCAGACTAATAACTTCCTGTCGCATGCCATTGCTCAGTTACCCCTCGCACATCTAACAACAATAAAAATACAAGTAGTGGGACGACGATGAGAAAACAAAATACAATCCTTCGGTGTATCACATCTGGTTAATTATTACAAAACACATCAAAGAAAACGCACAAACAAATACAAGACGGAAAACAATAAAAAACAATAAAAAAAGCAAACTCACTTTGCTGAATTTTTCTGTCAAAGACATCTATACCCCCTCTGTATCGGCTGGTAGGTAGTACCACGTGACATACTGATTCACTCCCAGGGGCTAGAAATGCATCGATTACCAGTGGTACAAGGTCGGCATGGCCCGCATCATATACAACATCACTGTGTATGCATATAATATATAAGGAAGAAGGAATTATGGGAGGCAGGGGGGTGGGGGCTTACACAATGATATCCTTGTGGTTTCACCGAGCTATTCTCTATGAAAATTTTGAATGTGTAACCTTTATGTAGACAGAGACAGAGACAGAGAAAGAATTTTTTTTGAAAAAGACTAGAGGAACTAGACAAGCCATTGCATATCCCTACTCCCATCATAGTTTTTAAAAAATTAATAAACAGCAGTAGCACATAATTACCATCACAATATCTCCACTATATCATACCTTATCCACCATGATATAATCTTGGCTAAGGGTTCAATAGACCATTTGATAAATGCAATATTATATTAAGCTAAACTATTGTATTGTTAAGACAGAGAGATAGTTTTATATATAATATCAATGAAGAAAAAAGTAAAACCCAAACTTCGATATTGATAAGTCAGAAAATGAAATAACAAGGACTGAACTGAGTTAGTAAGAAGAACAAAAGAGTCCATAAGAGAAACAAAGAAAAGGTAAATATGGAAGTAAAGTGAGAAGTGGACAGATGCTTGTGTCTAAAAGAAAGAGCAATAGTCTATTAAAGAGGTTAATTAAATAAAATGTTGAAATAAGAATTAAACGTATGCAAGGTGTGTACATGAATATTTATATACTGAGAGGGACGGGGTCGGGAATTTAATATGAAAAAGTAGATGTAAACAAGAACAGAATTACCTTGCTATAATAACAGGAAAGCTGGTTCTAATTGGGCTACAGTCACAATTTCCATGACACTTAAAACCGTCATCAACCTGTCCCTCATATTGATAATCTTCGGTAGATATACCAGTTAGAGAATCACCTGATCCCAAGTAATGGCGCCAGTCCAGCCTGAGAGGGAGGGGAGTCTTTGGTTCAGTGCAAGATATATGTAACTAAATAATGCTAACTATGTATCATCGGTTTCTAATATATATATATACCATTTTTCCAAATAATACACAAGATGAGATAGGATCAGACAGCATAGCATAATCTGATCATGTTTAATAATCAATTATTATAACATACACCTAGTAATAGTTCCTTATCAATGTATCTTTCTACTATTTTCAACTTACAATAAAGATTAAATACATTTATCAATGATCTTGATCGCATTATAGTGACAGACCAACTATAATATATGTACACCTTTGTTAAAAACCCAGGGCTTACCAGCTCTTTTTGGGGTTATTCCATTTCATCTCTTCCCTTCCTTATATTTTTCTAAACATAAAAAATGATGCCTCTGTCCGCTTTTTTTATATTACATTTTCTGCATGTAGCATATTACACATATATTCATATACTTGATTCGTATGCTTAACTATTTTTTCATCTTTATATGCCACTCTGAGAAAATTGTTTCGGGTATATCTTCTATGTTATATTTCTTGAGAAGGTAACCGTCATTTTTTAGCATATATATACGGGCATATCTATACTGAGACTAGCATGCAAATTCATAATCGCACTCACCTACACACAGTAGCAGCTCCTGTCTTATCATTCTCTTTAATATTCTTCTCCACCAGCCTAAGAACGCTCTGTACAGCCCCTCTTACACATAGTCAGTATAGTATATGATGAATATAATAATAGAGAAATAGCTCTATCAACAGTGTGTAACATGCAGCCAGGTTGTTGAAGGAAGCAAGATATAAGAGAAAAATACATGAAGGACAACACATCAGATCTATTTCAACTGCAGTCTGTCCCACATGTGTGAAAATAGAATCATAAAATCTTATTATACTTAACAGCCTGAAGAGATCAGCAAGGAGGTAGAAGCAATGGTGGTTGGAGAAAAATAATTGCATGCATTAAAATTCCATTAAGAGATTGAGGACAAAATGGGAAGAGTATTTAGAAGGACTGTGATTGGATGGACACGCACTAGATGCATCTTCAACTAAAACATTTAGGTGGCCGATAAAGAGAAGAAAAAGAAAAAGTTCAAATAGGGAAATCATGCTCACAAATAGCATTGCACCACACCATGCTATATAGTTATATATCATATACTATATCATAGTATATCATACCATACTATAAAATACTATACCTGTTGGTAATCTGTCATCAACACACTTCGACACCCCGCTACCGCACACATTAGCCCTCCTACACCTACTCCACATCCTATTTCCAATACATCTTGTCCCTTCACATCAATCTCGCCGTCCAATAGAAGCCTACCTCACACACCAACACCAATAGTTAGTTGGGACCACTTTGACCCTCACAATAAGATGTGCTTATTGGTGCATTGATTCATACACGTGGTTATGTGAATATATGGTCATGTACTCATGTACCCTTGATTGTATGCATGTATAGTAGAAACATAAATATAGGAAGCACCCTCTCTCTGTTCAGCTTTAGGGAGTGATTATTTAGGTTCATAATGTGACAGCAAGAAAAGAGCTCACATATAATAATACTGTTCCAGAATAACATGCATATATGTATATACGCACAATACTATAGGGATATACACAAGTTTCGAGACACTTCCAGGTCACTATATAATCATATATATACTGCTAGTTGCACATTACCTAGCCATGTATGTGGCAGATGGCCATAATCTGTATCCCAATCCAGCCTCCACATAGGCGCCCTGGTGTAGAGTGAGTTTCTGATCGCGACAACTCCATTCAATAGTATGTGCATTGCATGCTGCAAATGGAAGGTACCGTATATAGATTAATGCATGGAGAGAGATATTTGAAAGTTTAAAATAGATATGAGTGTTGAGATAGGAAAAGAAAAAAGAAACTGAGAAATAATGTTTAAAAGGAGGTACAGGGGAAAAGTCTAGGAACCTTTTGTAAGTTGAGGAAGAGAGCATTGTAATATTATAAATTCCAAACAAAATAAAACTACTACTATAAAAGACGGTTAATATAAGAAAACAACATTGGAAACATAAAGGTTAAAAAAATGTTATATGCTTTTGACATTAACACGATGTATGTGACTATATGGATTATTACTTACCTGCTGTGCCAGCCAAGTTAGCCAATACAGCACTTGCAGCCTCCATAACTTCTTCCTACCAATCAAAATACGTTAATAAATTTAACGGTGAAAAGACTATGGATGACGGTTAATCGTGATATAAATCCAAATAAATATACATACAGTTGCATATAGAGGCTGAACTGAACAGTAAATGTGTATTCATGTATGCAGAAATAAAGGAGTCACTATGGGGTTATTTGACTATCATATAGACATGATACTTAGCGAACGAGACCAGATAATTCTTACCTGGGTATTAGAGGGTTGTTCCCTATTTGTGTGTGTCATTCCTGTAAATTGAAAGCACATGCAAATAAGTCTATAGGTAGTCTATAGTCTACATGTAAATATGGCTTGGTGTAATGCTTATGTTGGTAATTTACATTATTAATAGAAGTAAGAGCATAATGGTTCCGTGTACTATGTATTATATACAAGGTCGTGATGTGACAATGGACAAATGTCAAATCCACAGTAAATGATATGTCAAAAATAGGTGCTGGTGATTCATTAAAGAAAAATTATCCATGTTGTACATATAAAAAATATGTGTATAATTGATGATATATCAATGCAAACTTACACAAAATATAGCCAAATTCATAAAAAATATCATCAGATAGACTTAAGGGAGAGGACAAATATACCCACACATACGTATACATTCATTCATTCCTACATGCATACATACATGCATACAGACATATATATATATATATATATACCAGATCATATATAGTCTTACTTGCAACCTTCTCCACCTACCTCAGGATGGCATAGTAATTTTAAGCAACGGCCTTGACAATTGAAGAACTTCAATGCTTCAAGAGTAGCATCATCTTCAGGTCATAAAAATTAGTATATATACTGTATTCAATAGTATAACTACCTTCATATGAAACACACTCAAGTTAGCTCACTAGTTCAACTTAATTTCAACTGTTATTGCTTTCCCTGTTATCTTACTATTTCTCTTTTTAGTAGTACTATTTTTTATTTATTCATCCTCTCTCTCTCTCTCTATATATATATATATATCTTGTACATGTTCCCTATTTCTTCCTGTACTTATCCAATATATTGATGCAACAATTTTCGGTATTTGTTTTATCAACAACAATAATTACAACACATGTACTTATGTAAATACATAAGCTCCCAAAGAAACAAGCACTTAATGTATAAAAGCATATTGTAGGTACAGCTATGCCCTACACACCAACAAAAATATACTAGGTCATATACGGTCTTATTTATATCTAAAAAAGACATTATGCAATTCCTTGTTTTTAAACGCTGATTTCTTTTCTTCCTGAGTTATTTGTCACGAAGTCAATGCAAAGGAATCATTAACCATTGCTAATCAATGCAAGGCAGCAGACAAAAAGTTGTGTTGTGGCAGGTGGATTTATGTTTATGTAAAAGCAATGTATACCTATATACATGCATATATATATATATACATATATATAGCCGGTCGTTATAGTTGTGTGGGTACGTGTGTGCATGTTAGGTGTATAGGAATGTGAAAGGATGAATGGGTAGTTCATTAGACCTATATGTTTTTTCACGAATATCTTCTTTATCATAATATCATAAGGCAAGAAGTGTAGTTTGGATATAAAGAGAGAAAAAAATATACCAAAAATTAAAGAACTGATACAATATGCCATGTTTGTGGTAGAGTAGAAAATCTGTAAATAAACAAACCTCGTACTGCCAAATTCTGTAACACCTTGAGAATTGGGAGGAGTTCAATTGCAGTTTTTTTAAACAGAACGCTAAAAACAATTTGTTCTACCTCATCCATAGGTTCCAATGCCATTTTTTTTGTATTCTTAAAGACAAATAGTAGTTATTTATAGCTTATATAGTACTTATATAAGGTTATACAGAGAATTGTGAATAAATAGTATAATCAGGCCACGTAATTGTTCAAGTTAGTATATAGTTTAAAATCCAATTTAACGTGTATGGTTTGATTGGAGGCCTGGATAAATTTGGTTATTTATCATTGATTTTTAATCACATCTTAAGACTCTTGTTGTCCAATGGTTTCTAAGTGCTAGTGAAAAAGGAATGCAAAGCATGGATCATTACGCTGAAAACTCCTTTATATAAATAATGTGATAACAGAATTTTAACTTCAATTTTAATTTTATTGTTATTGAGAATAAAAGTGAGCTAATTATAAATTTTGAATCAGCTATCCTATCTTACATGATTAAGAGTAGCAGGATTTTAGCCTTCTTGTCTACATTACCAAACTCGATGAATTCATTGGTCATTGGTACAACCATGCAAATTGTAAGTATGGAATAACGACACATCCCATCATGGTTATAATAACATTACAAGTGGTATAATGATATCTAAAACACAAGTGGATGATATTTGTGATGCCTTTAACTTAGAGTGTAGAGCCTAGAGGTTTGTTATAAATATATTTCCTATCTACTAAGGAATAATTTTCAATTAATACTTAACTACACTATTCTAATTTGCAATAGGCTGTTGCAAGCTTCTTTACATATTACAATACAAAACAGCCCTTTTTGCTTTTTGCACTGCAGAAAGAATTCTGTAATACTCTGTTTTATCGGAAAGAGGATTTCCGATTGGTAATTATATATAATTTTATATACATCTTCATGGCTATTAAAAGTTTGAAACCATAATAAATCCTATATCTTGGGGTTGAATTGTACGTTATACACGCATAATTGCAATCAGTAACCTGCACAAATGCAAAACAATTTGTACAAAACGTAGTTTTAAATTTCTTTGTCTTGAGTGAGATGGAGAGAGTATTCTCTGATCCTGCGCATTGAGTGCAATGCCAACCATGATTTCTGTTTAGCGTATTTTTTATGTATTCATTTATAGCCGCTTATCGGAAGGGAAATGGATTTGAAAATCTAAACCAATTGTATCTTAATAGTAACATATCGATGTATGTACAAATCTATTATTTATTCTCAGTGCCTTTAGTCTAAATTGGACTTTCCCATTAATAATCGCATAGACAACAGCGTAGAAGGTTATCTAAAGATATATTAGTCACTTATCCACAATTAAATTACCAGAGTAAAACTTTGTATCTACCAATGAGGGTACAGTTATTAATTTAATCTACGTTTCTGAATCTATTGCATAGCATGATGTTTAGAATAATACTACAATGATATTTCTGACTCAGTAAATATATGCGAGTATAAAAATAAATAACCTAGAATATTTGATAACTCAATAATATAATTATTATTAAAATTTCGTTAATCCGAAGGAAGACGTAGTTTTTCCGAAGTCCTGATAACAAGCAGAAGATGAAATAATTGGTCTTGCATGGGTTAACTGAATACCATTCTCAATAGACAAATTGATTTGTTAATACATGGTATGTAGGTAAACACTTGCATTAATGAGGAAATGAGTTAGAGTGCCATCTAAATGAGGACACAATAGTATTCGAGCATCGAGGAAAAATCAATCAATTCTAGTGGGTCTCTGTGACCTTTCGTAAGCTGTATTAACCAATAATAGTCTACGATCGGTTCCATTTTTCAACTCTGCAAAAAGGGAATGGAAACATGCAATAAAAGCCCACATATTTACAGTATAGTAAGTAAGTGATACACCTGGTCTTTTTAGAAGCATAACATGGAATATGATAGGAAACCGCCACGCAAATGTGTAATGTTTTTTCTTCACATACCTATTTAACTGGAGGGTGTGTGTATTGTAACAATCGTTTGTTGCACCTGCTACTCCATATCTAAGTTGGTCTTAGTTAATGTGGCTCCGACTCTGCTGTAGACTCTGGCATTTGGCATTTGGCGTTTGGCGTCTGGTGGCTCACGGTTGAGGTGATAAATGGGGTGTTGCACAGTTGTTTGATACATTACTTAGGTGTCACTTTGGATTTGAAGTTGGGGATGTTGAGAGTGCAAATGTAGATTTGAGGACAGTGTGTAAATATATGAAAATTGATTCTCAATACGTAGATGTCATTATATGGCTGGAGGATTGAGGTGAAGTGTTATAGACATTCGTGGATTTTTGACTTGATGAATATTATAAGGCTTTATGGCTATAATAAGCTATTTAAGCTTTCTCTGTTACCATGTTTGGACTAATAAGTAGAGACAGGAGTGTTGCTGTAACCTATATTAGTTTAAAATGAGAGGTAATATCAAATTAAGGGGCGTTTTAACATATTACTTTGCATATACTGAGTACAGATATGCTAAAACATATATTTATTGTTATTAGAAACTGTATCAGTTCCATTGACTTGTCCAGAGCTGTCGGAATCTCCAATTGTTATGACTTTTAGTGGTGAATATTGCTTGACCCGTGTTAATAATAATCACTTGATCAAATTTGTTTTTAAGGTTCAGTGGTTGTGATAGAGGTTCTATAGAAGACCCATATACCAACTCTCTCTGTAACTGGATATAATAATTATATCTCTGCTTTAATTCAGAAGGGATATATTTTTGATGCGATTAGGTGTTATATTACGATGTAAATAATAACTATCGTCGCTATTTTATGTTTGTGAGCAATTCTCTGAGTTCTGAACAAGCGCGAGTAATCTGGATACTGATTATCGTAAACGAGAGCCAGTGGTGAATTAGACATTACAATAACGATATGTTTGTTACATATATATAATTAAATGCAAAGTATTTTTGTGTACATTTACAAGAACTTCGTTATTTTAGGTATTGGTATCGCGTATATGTGGGCGGGTCCCGCATATGTGTGCGTGGGGTTATCTCCACATATGTACGAGCAAGGGTGTCTTTACTTGTGTTTACGCATGTTTATGTGGGGCCCCTTTATTGGCTAATATAACGCATGAAAAATCACAAAGACCCACTAGGGATGTCTGATTCTACTACGATGGGCGTTGTACTGAGGTTTCCTTATATGGCACATTAGCTTTTTACTACATGCAAACCATGTATCGGCAAATCAATTATAACTACTTATTATCTTGACAAATGATAATACAATAGTATTAGATCATTGAGACAAGATCAGATAATCAGATAATTCTATATATAAACTGCAGTGGTCTTCTGTGAATTGCACTACACAAAACGGATTTTTAAGGTAGGTCCCATTCGCATTGATGAATACAGCTGTGATTAATGGCTAATAATAGTAAGTAATATAACTATATAAATAAATAAATTCCTAAGTTATTTTTTTTTTAACAACTACCAACAGCTTATTGGCTTTTAAATTCTTCACATGTCTTAAGACGCTCCAATATATTATCCACTGAACATCAAGTATTTGAATGTTGATTAAATGTGTGTCAGCGAAAAGTAGGCTGTATTCGGTATGACCTAAATATGAAAATGTAAATGCATGCATGATGCAATATGTAGAACATAATCTGAACAATAAACTATTAACTTTTGGCAATTAAAAATTTTAAAATAAAAATTGAGTTGGTTGCAGCAGTATAAAAAAGTGCAATCAAAAAACGTTAAGCATTGGTTGACCACATAGTTGGTCAATTCCAGTTTTTTTCAAAACGATAGGATTCTCAAGTACAGCAATAGTCTTTTTTGCAGCCTATTTCCGTGTCCAAGTAATTCACAAGTCTATTATGTTAAAAAGTATCAATGTAGATTATTGATATTTAGTTATTGTCTATTCAGGAGTGTTTATGTAACCAGAATATTCTTCAAAAACTGATATAAATTAAGGCTCACTGAAAGCCATTGAGTTCAGTGAGCCTATCTTTGAATATAGTTGATAAGAGATTTAGTAGTAGAGTTACGGAGCAACTTTAAGATGGCGAACCCTCTTAAACATGCTGTTTAAAGTTTAAATGTTACTGCAATACAATCCAATGCCAAGAAACTTCCAAGGGTTGATCTTGGGGACTGTATATGAATGGAAATAAGTTTACTTAAAAATAAATGGCGCATGTACTTTCTATTAAGGGAGAACCCCGCTAATAAAACCAAGATCAGAAGCCCTTCTAATCAGTACCTAACTATCTAAACGTCATTTCCCTACTTTAAGTCTCCTACGTAGTCAATCCGATATACTCGATCAATCAGTATCATGTCATAGTCTATTCTATTAGAGAATTAATCAACATGCTTTATCCAACTCTGGAAGACCGACTCCTTTATCACTCATGACTTTGAACGGTAGAATTTGTTCTGTTCCATTGCTTTTTTAACCGCATATAGCCAGCCCTCTGG
Source organism: Ichthyophonus hoferi (assembly GCA_002751075.1). Classification (NCBI taxonomy): domain Eukaryota; class Ichthyosporea; order Ichthyophonida; family Ichthyophonidae; genus Ichthyophonus; species Ichthyophonus hoferi. The sequence continues at coordinate 35,723 of NAOQ01000382.1, forward strand.
TGATTAGGAAGGAGTTTTCATTGGAAATTGACATTGGCTAAACGCTTTTAACGCAAGCACATGTGAGTTATTTCTGCAATGCCGATTGGTTTTTGAAGCCAATAATATTAATGCATCTAACTGATAAGAATGCCAAACAACACGGAAACAATAGAATCTCTGGGGATCTTTGTTAAAAGTATATAATGTGAAATGTTTTCCTGTTTAATCCTCATTTTTTAGGGTCGAGTATAAATTAAGTTGGGAGATATCAAGAGGGGTTATATATATATATAGACATTCTAATAAGATAATATATCGAATCAGGAATGGATAACCTAAGCTCTCTTCTCAAAAAAAATGAGGCCGATGATGCCACACAGGCCGCTCGTATTGCCGCGGTGAAAGGAAAAAAGGTCCTGTTTCTCACTACTTATTTAGCTGCCACCCTTTACAAACAACGTGACAAAGCTCTTTTCAACCTAATCAGCTCATGGGGACCAGAATTATATTTTGTGTTTGGAAAAACCGAGAATGACAAGCAAGGAGCAGAAATGTTTAAAAAAGATGGAATTGTGACAGGGATATTATGGGTTGATATGGAAGATGCAGATACAGCCTGTGGCAATATTATTGCTGCAGTACGCGCTTCAGGCATAAAGTTTGATGCAGTCTTTAGTCCATATGAGCATGCAATGCCACTTGTCGGTACTGTAGCCAAAAGCTTAGGCATATATGAAAACCCACCCTGCTCATATCAAAATGCGCGTAACAAGACGAATGCTCGAGAGATCTGTACTAATGCGGGTATTCCTACACCTAAATTTGCGAAGATTCAGAAGCGCACAGATATCTCCGCGGCTGTTGAGCACATAGGCTTTCCTCTTGTGTTAAAGCCAAGTACTGGAGCGTGTTCAGAGGGAGTATACCTGTGCCAAACAATAGGGGAAGTTTATAAGCGATTTGATCAAGTAAATACAGAGCTGACAACTGATGCTCTTCTTAGTTGGGCCCCTGAATGCGGCGACATTTTCGTATTGCTGGAAGAGTATGTGGATGGAAAAGAGTTTGATGTGGATGTCATAATGTATGATAGCAGAGCCGTATACTCAAATGTCATTGATAACGTATGTATTTATTTGTTTGTTATGTCTTTATGTTAAGTCCTTTGGTTATATTTTAGGTACCCATGTAGGCTACCATTTGCGCTTGATATATATATATATATATATTACTTTTAAAGTACTTGTACTTAAGTATCCTTTGTATTTCTAGGTAAGACCTTGCAAGGTGAAAGAACTGCCCAAAACATGTTTATGTACGCTTAGCAAGATATATAATGCACGTATTAGTGAAATACACATTGGGCATGGTGTCTTTAAACAGCACATTAACCTTCCAATTTATATTTTTTTTTGGCTTTAGGCATCTTGCCCCGAGCCATACTTCTTGGAGACAGGCAGTGTATGCCCCAGCGTATGCAGTGAAACGTGGTGCAAGCAGCTTCGTGACTATTCAGCAGAGTGCATCCGTGCATTAGGATTTGTACGTGGTTTATTCCACGTTGAGGTCAAATATTCTATGCGCAATGCAGCTATAAATGAAAATGGGGAAATCATCGGTCAGCCACTTCTGATTGAGGTTAATCCTCGTATGGGTGGGGGTCGCACGCGTAAATTCCATATGGAAGTTTATGGAGTAGATATTTTTGAAAACTTTTTCCTTACAGCATGTGGAATTCCTGTCAACCCACCTCGCGCTGTGAAGCCCAAATGTTGTTTAGGAGAGTATGAAATTTGTGCAGAAAAAACCGGTGTTCTTCTACATACTCGCTTCCTTGATCATATCAAAACCCATCCCAATGTTACTGAAGTAACTGTTTACAAAAAGGCTGGCGATTTTGTTAAGGGCATGGATACAGGCATTCCAGAATGGGTTGGATTGTACATGGTTCGTGCGGACACGGCGAAAGAGGTTTCACGTTTAATTTCCGAGATCTTTGGTTCTATATCACCCCCTATTGTACCCCCTGCAACCGACAAGGTGAATGAGACATCTAGCAACGATATTATGGCTGGTTGTAATGTAATTGAAGTATAATTTGGTTGTGACTGAAATAGTAGTGGCAACCGAAATAATACTTCACTAATGCTGAATCAACTACTGCAATTACTATTAGGTGTATCGGTTAGACATAGAATTACTACTTCTTATGGGCTCCTTTTCCCTCAAGGAAACAGTGTATGTCCCATTACAGCCTCCAAAATATTTTGATATCATATTTCAAAAATAATTAAAGAGTTTTCATACTGTTGTTATACAATCTCATACATTGGTGGTGGTCTATTTAGTAAAGAAATTTATGATCATGGATCAGTATTCTTACATTATATATATAATTTTATTATATCTGTGGCGCCCAGTCCTACTTAGAAAGCACCGGTTAGTATTGCAGTGGGAGCCAATCAATAAAAATACGTTCTGTGCTTTATTTGTTGTTGCAACTCGATATTTTTCTACCAATATATTACTGCAATATACATTGTTGTAAAGGCATTTTTTTCCACGCTCATCATGATTGAAAACTACAGTTTTAATGGTCACCGAAGCAAAACATTAGATAATCATTATTTTAATTCTTGTATACTAGAATTTTATTAAAAAATTATGGTATCTCCATGCCAATTTAAACCATCTAGCCAAACAGAATACTTATTGATATTATCTTATAAAGTATGATTGGTTCCAGCTTTAAGAGTCGGTTTGAAGAATCCAAGGGTAGAAACACAAATATATACAGAGAGTAAAATAGGAACATAAACCCAAAACAAAAAATAAAATAAAAACCACCGTTTCCCAAAATGACGATGTGGGGCTTTTTATTCTATTTCTTATGTGTGGAGTGTGTCCTCCTTCTCATGTTGTTACTGCCATATGTTCGCAGTGCCGTAGTTTGGGTTGTTAGGAGACTACCTAGTAAGTTTCTATCTTTTATTTTTATTTTTATTTACTTCCGCTACAAAAATACTTTTCTCTCCTCTTCCCTTTCTCCCCTCTCCTTTTTAATGTTATGCCGACCTTCAACCCTTATTTTCTCTTTAGTTTTCTCTTTTTTTTTTTTTTTTTTTTTTTTTTTTTTTTCTTTTTTTTTTTTCCTC
>NAOQ01000382.1:43213-57078 GCA_002751075.1 Ichthyophonus hoferi
TTTAATTTTTTATTATGGTCTTACCCAAAGACAACAATAACAGTTTCCCAGAAGTTAGTTACTTACATGTCCATTGTATTGACAATGTCAAACAGCATGGAGTTCGACAAGAAAAAGAAGGACGGTGGAACCTGCAGTACATCCAAAGCCAAGAGGATTCCTTACCCAGAACATACAAACTGAGCTACCAGAGTACCACAGAGTACACTCCGATTTAATTAGACCCTTGTGCAGGTCCCACTCTGGTTTCCAATATGTGATAACCTTTACAGTTGAGTATTCACACTATGTCAAAGTGTATTTACTCAGAAAAGAATTGGATGCATTTGAGGCATTTAACAGGTATCACACCTATGCTACTGTCATGCATGACAAGCTAATGGTCACTCTGGTAATGTAACGGACAATGAAGCCGAGTACCTGAATTCACAATTTTCTTCCTATTTGGAGAAATTTAGTATCCATCACCAGATCACTGTTTCCCACCATCCAGAGCAGAATAGATTTAGTAAAGGAATGAACCAGATGTTATTCACAATGATAAGAAGTGCTATAATAGAGTGGTCTTACTTAATATCTGTGGGATGAAGGCATTAAGATGGCACCTTTCATCTTAAATGTACTGCTAGCCAGGTGCCTACCGAGATCAAAAATACCATGGGACTTATGGCAGTAATTGGCCAAACCTTTCAGCCAGCTCAGAGCTTATGGATGTAGATGCTACTGAAAGGATAAGAAGCCCAACAATTTGGCACTTGAAGGACAAGAGGCAGTAATACTGGGATACCAGGACCAGAAGGATAATAATTAACAGGGATGTAAAACTCTTAGAGACAAGTTTGTCCTAGGCTGAAAAACAGCCAAAACTTATGCTAAATCATGAGGGTAAGCCCACACACACAGCCAAAGCTACTAATATGACTGGAAAGGACCTTATACCCACAAAAATTGATTTATCTCCAATAAATCAGTCTAAAAAGGCTATGTCAATTTTAGTGGAGTCAAGTGAGAAAAATAGGGATAGGAAAATTAAAGAATTCAGGTGGGATAACCTTAAGGAGGTAGAGGACAATTGGAGTACAGAAAATGATTAGACAAGCCAGACAGAAGACACAGGAACACCTCCATGAAAAAATAAGTATACCTCTTTTACTACTAGATCAGGACAGAGGTGCCAACTGGATATTACCTCAACACATTTATCAGAATCTGTGTCAGTCCTAGCAAGTTGTCCACAACTGTCAGGATCTCCATTTGCATATTTGAGAGTAGTTAATTTTGTTAGACCAGTAGTAATAATAGTCACTTGATTGGATCTGTCTTTAACGCACAGTTGTTGTGTTAGAAGTTCTATAGAAGGCCCATAAACTGACTCTACTCATTGGACTCCATAGTCCAAGTTGTGATTGTGAGCAGCTGGTTGAGCTGGCACTGATTTTGTGTGAGCCACATAGGCGTGAATAGGTACTGAGTTAGTACTATCACAGATATATGTGTTGCTTGTGGGGGGTAGGATGAAAGTCATGTTCACATCCACAGAGGGAGAGATTGGATCTTACTCAAAGAGGCAGGCCCCTTGAGATCCTCAAACTCATGCAAGATATCAAATGAGTCTTGAAATGAAACCATGTCAACATCAAGCATCACAGGGAAAGAGGTGTGAAGGCAGAGGTGTGGTTTGTCACCAGTGCATTCACCTCAGTGTGAAGTCCAAGCAGCAATGAGGCCAAATTGGGAGTTGAAGCGGTTGAAATCAACATTTTGGTAGGTCTCTTTGCTCTTATTTTGGATTGAGAGCAAGTGTTAGAGCTAACGTGACTGCCTCACGTTAACTCTAACACTTGTTTACAACTCACAATCAGAACAAAGGCCTTTAAAAGTGTTTACCACACCAGTTCAAATCCTGGATTTGGCCACATCACCACTTAGACATCAAAACAAAGTGAATCCACTGTGATGCTTGATGTTAACATGGCTTCCTTTCAAGACTCATTTGACATCTTGAATGCGTTTGAAGATTTTAAGGGGCCTGTTCCCTACAAGTACAGAAGACTAACTATCTCTCTCTGGAGATGTGAACATAACTTTTATTCTCTTCCCCATGAGCAACACATACACCTGCGATAGTACTAACTCAGTACCCTGTGCCTATGTGGCTCACACAAGGTCAGTGCCAGATCAACCAGCTGCTCACAACCACATCCTGGATCATGAAGTCCAATGAGTATTGGGTACTGCAATGGGCACACCCATGAATGGTTATCATTCCTTTGGTCAGGCCAACCATGTCATGGGTGGTATTATAACCACATCACCAATGCCAGCTCAAGCTGGTTAAACACCAGTTAATGCTGGTGTACCACATGGTTAATATTATCACTTTATTCTTATGATCCATGTTTTATAAACAAGGTTCTTCAAAGACACCACTATCATATGTGTGGTCTATGTGGACGATTCAATCATCTTCACAAACAATTATAAAATTGCCAAGGACTTCTTCAAAGCCTTAGGTAAGGAATACAAAATCAAGGATTTAGGTTCTCCAAAGAATTCCCTTGGTTTGAACATAGTCCAATCTACAGATGGCTCTATAACAATGTCTCAAATGACATACATCAGTAAGATGATGAATATGTTTCCTGACTATTTGAAGTTCCAAATATATTTACCAATCATACCGGATCACCAAAGCGGAGAACGTGTCACCTCCATGTGACAGTTCCTCATATAGAAGCTTAATAGACACACTCTTATGGACAACTAAAGGTTGCTGAGGTGATGTATCAGATGCAGTAGGTTGGTTAGGCAGACAAGCCGCAAAGTTAGCTCCTGCCCCGTTCATGAATACCTATCAAAAACTAACCCTCAATGATTAAGTAACATCTCCACAGGTATGTGGAGATGTAGAGGGAGTGTTGAAGTATTTCAGCTCCTACAATTGTTAGGCTGTATACTGTATGTCTTGTACAAAAATACCTATTGTTCATGTGGCGTTGTACCTCTAAAATTTTAGTAGCGTTTATAATGAGGTTTCAATCTGTAATTAAACGTTATACATTAATTAATGACAACTAATTAATTACGTGATGCCTCTAATTATATTTAATTAGAACTAGATGTTTACTGCAGTCTAACACGTAAATTTACCATGTTTTTTAGATAGTGCTGATCATCGGCATTTTAATCGCATATAGTGACTGATGTTACATATGTGATGCATAGCATCATCCTTTATATAATTAAACAGACAAATAACCCTAATAACATGTTAGATAACAATTACGTTGAGTACTTATTTAATGACATGTTTTGCTTAAAGGCTTATCACCTGGTCAACTGGTATTGACCTGAATCAGCAACTATATACCCAGCAGCCACAGACTTAGTCTGGATACTGTTTTTTATAGAGGTACATTAATAAAAGTATTGTGCAAAAATATTAACTCTTTGTCCGTCATTAGGGGTCATTATGACAATGATATGTCTACACCTACTGCATCCAGGGTTAAACATAAGTCAGCAATTCCTGCAGCAACCAAGTTAGGATCTTCAAGCAAGAAAAAGCTAAGGGATCAACTCTCTTCCAACAGCAGTGAAGAGAAAATGACAAGGAATCTTTTAAAGAACCTTGACTCCAACACAAATAAATTAGAAAATGGACAACTTATGTCCATAAATAATGAGACCGAATCTACAGACACTAGCTTGGATTTCAACAGCTTTCCATATATGTTTTCCCGCAATGAATTATCAATAAACATAAATACTGTAATAATTTTTGATCTAGCCCATCCCATAAAGTAGGTTAATCTTTTTATGGTCATTAGCCCCTATTGGAAGGCTTGCCCTAGGTACTAGGTATGGGGGTACATATATCAAATTGAGATCCTCCCCATAGTGATATCCATTTTTTCTCTATCTTATCCACCAGTTAACCATCCTTGACACTTGTTACTAGAAAGTACTCTACATATTAAACTACAGATGATTTCGTAGATAGACATCACTGTCTGCGTTAGATACAGGCATATTATAGAGGTTTGCATATATATATATATGCCAGACCTATCTATTTACGTGTATTCAGATATATAAACCTATAGGGTGCCTTTGTACTAAAATAATTATGACGGATAGTCTTGAGATTATAGAAGATTCTGAGCACCATAGATGTATTTCCAGATATCTGTATAAAGGATATATATATATATATATATATATGTGTGTATAGCAACACATTTTAATGTTGTGGATTGGTAATTGAGCATAATACAAAATGCATTTGTTTTAACCAGCCGGTTCCGTTGACCCTCAAACGTTTTCCTTAAGTACATACTGCACGAATTATTTCTTATGTGTATGATCCAAGCCTGAATATAAACCCAAACTTACACTTCCAGTTAATGATGGAGGTTATGTCTGCTATTGTGTATTGATAATGTTCGGTGTATATAATATCACTTGTGCAAATTCATGTCGCACATAATCATATATCAGTGAGATTTGCAACACGCTGAACAATTCTAGTACATATATATATAGTGTTACTACGGTACGTCTAGGAATACCATGTAGGGCAGCTATAGATACGCTTTTCATAGTACATTATTATTATTATTATTATTATTATTATTATTATTTAATATCTAGTTCCACTTGCATATATCGACCACACTATTATCTATTACTAAGTTAACTATACCAATCAGGTATAAACCACGACATAAAACAAGATAGATAACAATGAATAAATAAATAAAATTAAAAACGAAAACAAAAGAAATATATATATATAGATTTTGTTGCTGTTTGTTTTTAACTTCTATTTTCCTCCCAAATTTTTTTTTAGGATTACTCTATTGGTTCATTCGTATGCCAGTATTTTCAGTCTTTCCTATTTGAATGAAAGTTAACACAAAAACACATAGTAGGGTACAGCCATTGCAATTAAGGAAACCATAATAACTAAGGATGACTGGCTGGATACGTAAATAAATTTACTACAACATAAAGATAGTGCTATAATCTTGAGTATGGTAATCTAAAGCATGATAGGTACTTATGGTTTACCACTAGAGTAGATAGACATGGTCTCCTTAAAGCTTGGTGTTGCCTATACTGAAGTGCTCAACTTCTACCGACGTTTTTACTAATAAAGCATGTATTGGTCCATCTGTACTCCACGTATACAAGGGTACACGTTAAAACACCCCTTAATTCGGTGTTCCCCCAATAATAAATGGATATATAAATGGATATGTCACAGGAACTGCATTCGTCTCTACTTATATCGAACACTTTGTTAAAATTATTATTAGGTACAATAGCAATAAAAATGTTATGAGAACTAATTGTATAAATATAAATCTAATCATACAAAGGCTCTATATATATTGTATTACCAAATACATTTGATAGTATGTCCAAACCAATTTTTATGCTCAATATTTGACATACATATGAACATATCTATTTAATTAAGTGTACATAGAATCAAACGTATTTTAAAACGTTAATATATGAACTATTTATTATACTAGGATTGTATTAAATCAACAATCGTGTTTATAGGTGCTCCGAAGTCAAATCAATTAGGAGTTAGCCGGTACTTCCAGAGGCAACATCTTCCCCTATCCATGAATTATATTTTATTTATGTTAACACTATGCACAGTCCTTCGATGTCTTACAGAATGTCCAGCCCGTATGTATAGAGAAAAGGGAAGCTAGGAATCATCCTATTAACTGACTCATTAAGTCATGTTCTCCACAGAAAATAGCGAAATACCAGATCATATATAATGAGATATGTGCTTCAACTATTGCAAACCATTTCACTAATACAGTGCAGAATTCCTCTTGTGCATTGATAGATGGTCATGATATCTACACTGACAATCAGGCTTACCTTAATTAATGCATTACTTATCAGATTAATGTGAAATATGAGGCTGCCAGATTAACGGGTAAGCAAAGTTAGATTTATAATGTGATATGTGTGTAAGGTAATCATATAGAGGTGTACGATATCCTTACCGGCCCAGTTTTCATGATTCATACCCTCGACTGTTGGCCTGCCTGTATGTGTATATGTATGCATATATGTATGTATGAAGGTAGGTATATATGTGTGCAGAGGGTGGGGAGTAAGGGGAGGAGGAGAGATGTTACGTAGAGTATTTGTCTTATCAAACAATAATCTGGGCCTTGATGACATTTCCTATAAACAAAGAGAAACAATAAGTGAACTAAATACTACTAATATAAATGCATGGATTGAACAGTCGTACGCGACCACGTTAAAATAACTAGAATACATATACACCCACCAGTGGTGCTTGGTTCTGGCCGCTACATGTTCCAGTGGTCGGGGTACCGTAAGAGGCATAAGGGGTGGACTGGGGATACACTTCACCATAGGAGGGTGGATTACTAGTGTGGTCGATGGAAACATATTCATAACTGGGAACATAGTCATAACCGAGATATCTTGTTGGGCTGGTATATCTCTTTTTTATATCCAAGAACAAAGCAAGACCCAGAAGCCCTCCACTTAGCAAGAACAAACCAATGGGAGGGGAATAGAAGAGCCAGGCAATAGACATATCAATAAGTCCAAAACACAAAGTTAGACATAAGGTAGCAAAGAAAAACCCCCTACCGACCATACCGCCTATAAAGGCACCAACCACTGGAATTACATCAGGGGCCACAGAAAAGGGTCTGAAAAACATCTGTAGACCCCCCCAACCCGCTAATAGACACCAAACACGAATCCACCAAGCATGTGTAGATACGGTGTCATATTCACGTTGAAACATGTCGTCTTTGCTCTCTTGCCCTGCTACCACCAGTGGATTGATAGTATGGTGGCGAGATGAATTCCAGGAGGTGAATGATCTGCCATGTGCCACCACACCTACAACACTAATAGCACTCGCGTTACTGACTCTATAAGAGAACCGCATATCTCCTATTTCAGGTGAACTACAACTACCTGTGTAATAATACTTATCACCACATAGTTGCGTGTTGTTGACAGTGATTGAGGTGGGGGGATACTGGTTAGAGGGATGATAATCTGGATGAATAGGTAAGGACAGTCTATGCGAGTGCATGTGCATACGATTGATGTCTTTGCCTTTCAGTACGTAGCCTCCTACCCGTACATACTCTGCTGTGAAGGCTGTGGTTTCAAGGGGCCATACAGGATTCCTTTTTAATGAGTTTTGATACATACTTGAATCCCTGAGAGTGTCAGACCAATCAGATCTGAAAGATGTCTTTAGGTTAGTATATAAGAGTAGAGTAATACAATAACTTCGTAATATAATAATATAATGGTGTAGTAGTATAGTAATACAATAGCACAATAATACGACAATGGGTGTGGATGGGACAATAAGAGTATGCAGGTAGGATATTTCGGTGATAGAAAGCAAAAAAATGTAGAAAGCATGTATGATGTATGTGAGTGTTGTTAATTGGTGTATATTGGTAAATAGTATGTATTACAAAATAGTGTATAATGTTCAGTAGTGTGCAATGAAAATATAGGACTCCTGGCCTAATAGAGTAAATAGGTTAGGATCCCAAAGGGGAAAGGAACAACAACAACGACGAAGGAGTAGGGAACACCTAACAATAAACAATATCATATAAAGTATTATTATTGTTGGCATTACTAGTTGGAAGGATGTGAGTAGGAAAAAAAGATAAGTGAAAACAAAAAAGAAGTTTCGAATACTGATATTAACGATGCGGTATATATTAACTAGTAAACAATAAGATACAAGAATATAGAAATAGTAGTAATAAAGGTGTATTTTTTTTCAGGTTGCAGTCTCTACAGGCGGTCTTGAGTAAATATGTGCGTGCCTGTACGCTGCTTGGCGTGTCAATGTATAATGCTTTTTACCACATGGTATTCTTTAATAATAAATCCACCCTTTCTTTGCAAATAAATTAAAATGAAATAATAATTACTAACCAAGAAAGGATTAAATTTGGCTGTATTTCACTTCTTCCATAAGTGATCTCAAGAATCATGTGTAGCATGCATTTATTTAAAACATCATTTCTAAACTCATTCGTGCATAAATATATTTAAGAGCATAACGACGTCTTACCTATACCGGTAGTCATATATCTTGTTTTCTGGTTTCCCAGACGCATTCTCGGGGGAATCAAGGGTCTCTTCCAACCACTGAAACATCTCAACATATCTTACTAATTGGAGGCCATGGTAAGTAACACCTAATGCATCATCGTGGAGGGTACTTACAAAATTAACATCACAAGATATGTGTATTAATTTATCTTTAAGTTGAGGAGAATATATGCAGGTTTGGTCAGAACATTGACCAAGTGCTTCGGATATGGCCTTGGACGAATGAACAGCATTCCTTTCATTCCAAAAAATAACAATCAATGAACCAATAAACAAGATAATTCCAACAATGGAACCCCCAAAGGCATTGCCCATATGGGTACACCATCCTGTCTTCTCAGTGCGAGTAAAATCATAATCATTATTCCCATGTTCCAAAGTATCTTTGGCGTTATTCTCTCTCATTTTTTTTATAAAAAAATTTATATCAGAATATAATATTCAATTATATAAAATATTTAAACAATACCAAGGAAGAAGCAGACTGTGATATATATTAAAATTTTAGTATGTGCTATAATAACAACTACGTATACAATGAAAGGTGAATTTAAATCCATTTAACCTGGGCTCACACAGAAGCAAAGTAAAGCAATTTAGGTACGTCACTTTAGCCAATAGATAACCCAAAACGTACTGGTTAAATCTTCATTAACCAATACATGGTTTGAAGCGTATTAATTACGTGACTATCAACGAATAGGGGACTCGATCCTGTATCTCCCAGGAGCCAGTAGGGATCACGTGATTATACATTTCACTTCAATTGGCACCGGTAGGAATGGGAATCATGTTGACTACTATACTGACACTAAACTCAAGAGCAGTCAGTATTCCCACTAGCTCTCTAAAAAACGGACATGGAATCTACACTCAATTGCTATACAAAACGTATGATTTATTCTAAAACGCAGTTCACGTATTATACAAGATATGGATCATTGAATTAAATATTGCACGTGCACCTGTTTGCCTAAACTACTTAGATCTGAGTGCTAATTGCAATTGACCTCAATGATTGCCTTCTATGAAAGCGTTGTGTTTACCAGACAATATACTGTTAACTATATACGAACTATTTTACATCGAATACACAAAATAAAATAGCATATATATCACTGCTTTTAAGATCAATGTATCTTGACATTATATTGTTAAATAACTAGTTGACAGTTTGATTCTAATTGGTGTTCATAAATTTACCATACCCTTTGTGATGGTTTTGTTTTTGGCCTACAACTAAGCTATAATCGGCAGCTCTTTGGTTCATCGCATAAGCAACTTGATTATAATGTGCATTGCGTAATAAAATTGCTGTAATCTTATCTATCCCACTTTACTATAAAAGTAGGTATATTACAGACACTTTACCAAAAAAAACAAAATCCTCAAAGTATTTATCACAACAAATTTTTTTGATGATTTTCTTACAAATGAGTTGATCATTTTATTATAGGTTTGCACTTGGACAATGATGTCGTGTTGATATAATAATGGTTCAGAACTGACAAAGGGTACAAATAAAAGATATCGAAAAGCACATCTATCTGGTCTATCTGAGAAAAGCGTGGTTTTTATTACCTTTTTCTATTAGAAAATACCACTCTTTTGGAATATTTTTGATAATTGCATTGGGAAATGTTTTGGTTTCAATTTATGATCTATCTGATCTACCTGCTCCATGGTGTTCAAAACTCAAATTGTAATCATGCATACGATCGAAAATATGCTCTAGATCAATAATGTAACTGATCTAGATACTACACCAATCAAACAATACCGGGAACCGCCTTCTTCTGAAAACGAAACTATTGGATATCCTAGGTGAGTACTTCATTTGAATTTATTATAATATTCAAACAATAGCAATAGCCAATCCAGAACTGCTACCTGCTCTTCAAGCCGTGCTGCCAATTAACATGGTGGTTCTAATCTTGGTACAATACGGTTAGCAACATACGGCCCACAGATGCCAACATAATACGGTAACTATATGGCTTACAAATGCAATCACGATGCAATAACTATATGACCTGTAAATGTTATTAATACCAAATAAACCAATTTTGACACCCCGAAAGACAAAAATCCATTTGTCTAAAAACAACCCATTTTAATTGACGTCATTAGATTTAGCCAATAAACAAACATGACCTTATCGGGACCATGAATCAAGGACATGCGTACTTCGACTCTAACTCCGAATTAACCCATCTGGACGCAGCATCCCTTTCTATAGCCAGATCCAACAGTAAAAAAACAACAGCAATACACTATGGAAAGCCAAACAGTTATTAACTTAAACTACATAAGTTCAAACCTCAAACCGGGAGATGATATTGTAAGTCTGACAAAGTGATCTTTATCGAAACTGCCCACTAAATATCCTCCCTAACTTTGCTACATGCCAAATTGAGTCTAAACCAAAAAGAGCTTGGTTCCTGGCTCTTCCCTATATATCTAACCAGCCAGTCGAATGATCCTGTGTTTACCATGACTAAATAGCTGATGTGAAAATCACAGTTACTCGACCATAATTATAGCCACAAAAATTTAACAGAAAGAGTAATGAACATAATAGCATGTCATGTATTGATGCGAATCGGCCATTGATTATTTGGGCTGCTCTCTTCATTCGGTGTATTGAAGGGTCATTTCTGTCGCCAGCATTAACACTGAAAACAGCATCAAAATGGATATACTCATAAGGGAATTCACGGAAAAGTAATTTTCACACAGACTCGTAATTTTATCATTGGCTATTGGAATATATTCAGATTATCATTGTTAATAAAACCTATAAACACAACTTTTTTATTTATTCATAATTTTATCGCTTTCGGTATCTTGTCGTTTGGAATTTTGTACCATGTCTTCTTATGCCCTCAAAAGAGCAAAAATTTGTTTTAAAGATCACAAAATACAGTATTTTTTAATTATTATACCCTAGTTTGTATATTTGGATGTATATTTAGTTCTTATATTTGCAGGTAAATAATCATTATACATCTCATATATACAACCCTTGCAACCATATATCTTACTAAATAAATTAAAAGAAAAAGAAAAAGATATTTATACTGCGTATGACACAAGACAAAATATAGAGGTGAGAACAGGGAAAAAAAAACAATTCAATAAAAGCGCGAAAAAAATAGTGGAAGCTAAAAATAGACAGGGTTGACATGAGTAAATAGTGAAAGATAAGTGGTACATCGCTAACCTCGCCTCTTCTTATCAATATAACTTTTTGTTAATCTAATCGAAAAATTATGAACAGCTCGGTTAAGGATGATTTTTGTTAGGCTCTATTATACATTCATGCACGCATATATAAGTCCTAAACTTTAATTTGTTAAAGCTGCGGCATTGGCCTCAAAACGACGGTTGCCCATCACTCTAGAAAACGGCCTGTTTCATTCAAATACTTAATCTCAATATCGGCAAGTATATAGCAATAACTTAAACAATCATGCCAACTTATCTTTTTTTGGTAGTATATATCCATGTTTATATTCTACTACTATATCACAACATCTTGGGGATTTCTAGCATAGTTAGATCGAAAACTAGATGCGGTCAAATTTATATAAATATATAAATGTATAATGCTATTGTATGGTGGCGCACGGACGGGTGTCGGAGTCCTCTTTGTCTACAAATATTAAAAGAGCCAATAGCAGCCAACAATGCTGTTGACTCCTGAGACCAAACTTTAAAATTTTAACGTTACTATTTTCTACTTTGCCTTACCCATTTAAACATGCTTCTCGTTACTCGGGGTATTCCCGGCTCGCGTGATAAATTTTTTATATGGTTGTTATTGACAGAGAGCGCATCCTCCTGGATGCTCAGTTTCCTTCACGTTACAAGTCACCGGAATCTTAGAGATAAATGTAGTGCAAATAGATAATTATTATAAAACTATGCATATATGTCCAAAATAAATATTTATAAAGCATTAAATATTAATAACTATTCCTAAATGCATATTACTATTACAGTTGGCATTCTTTCCTTTTGTTCTGCTGGTAGGGCCTAAAGGCATTTAGTAACGTGACCTATGAATTAATTAAAATCACTCGGAGAACGTTTAAGAAACTCTTGCCATAGTTGTGACAGTTGTGGCAGTATATGTATATAATTGGTGAGAATCTTATTAACTAACTTTCATGAAAACATGCGGTTTTATTGGTCACTTAACAGCTCGGATGGATGCAAAGAGGACCCAGGTGTGTAATAAGATGAGCGATGACTTATGACATAATTTGATTTTACCCATATTAAGTGCATCGGTCATATATTTTAATGCTCGGTCATCGGTTATATTTTTGTTAAAGTGAGCCTGAAAAATAGGAAAGCATTCATTTAAATGCGGTAGGAGATAAAAAGAAAATCATGAATATTTATCATATGAAGCAACCATTATTTATTCCTTGAAGTCCATATTGCATATACACAGGTTCGTGCAGTGGCATTGTCGTGTAAGAAGTAGTGGTTAAATCCGAAGCATATAGAAGATGCAAACCATATTATAAAATGCCTTTCAAAGACACCAGAAAAGACTGCAAAAACTTTTTTAAAACTTTTTAAAACCCAAGTAGAATTTATGAGTGGATCTATTGATCTACACTGGGTCCTAAAGACTATCGTACCAATGGTTGTAGGTTTAAGATTGCGTGCATTAGCTATGCCAACCACTTATGATTAGTCGATAGCAATAGCATGAATTTTATTATTTAATGAATTTATTTTGTTGGACATTAACTATTGGTTAAATAAATTAAATGGCTGTTTTGCCAATGTGGCAATCTAAAATGCTACAACACTACAGAAATACGGGCTGATGGCATCATAATGCATGGAACGATCATGTGTTAATATATAAATATATAAATGTGATACATAGTAGCTTGGGTGGGTTATGCTTTTTTATGTTTATGTATGTAGGGATATGCTACAGGATTTTCTCACGAACGGAAAGTGTTGGTAGTTAGATATATACAATAAAAGACAGTTCTGTACCGTGTCTTATTTTCCTTTACAATATCTTGAGACATGTTACAATGAGATCCAAAAGACAATAAGGCTTATTTTTTTCCATGTTAATCCTTACCAGAATGAACGAAGAGGCATGGAGGGTTATACCTTCAACATATTTAAACGACAATGAGAAGAATCTTTTTGTACGTCGCCAATCCATTTTAAGTTCGGAAAAGGGAGGAATAAAGGCCGAATTGACAAAAATACTTAACGAACGAGACCAAGAACATACCAAAGACAAACCTGTTGAGCGTAAAATCTCTACATTGCCTCCCAGCAAGGGTCCTACTCCACGCTCAACATATTATACATATAATAAATTTCAGCAACAGGATATGGCTTCAAAACAAGGCAAAACGTGGTGCCATTTTGAAAAAGACCTCCAAAAGCCTAAGCTTTCAGCAGCCATGAAGCAACGGCTATATAGAGAAAGGAAGCAAGACAAATATGAAAAAGACAAAACTGAATTATATGAGCTGCGTGCCTGGAATTCAAAATTAGAAATGGAAAACCAACGTCTTTGGCGGCAACAAGAACAGTTAAAGAGAGAACTAGATGAGGCACGCGCTAACACAGGCCTACAATGGCATCTATATGAAAACTCTTTACCTGCCGGCATGCAACCAAGGCAACCTATAGCCACAAACTGA
>NAOQ01000382.1:61083-71844 GCA_002751075.1 Ichthyophonus hoferi
GACACTATTTAAAACCATGGTACTTTTACGTTCTAGACGGCATTAAACATCTAGTCCTAATTGACTACAAATAGTAACATCATTGATTAATTAATTATCATTAGATAATGCCCAACTTCTAATTGCCGATTGAAACCTCATTTTAAAAAACTCTTAACATTTAGAAGTTCAAAGCTAACTACACAAAAATCACTTACTGTGTAAAACATCATGAAGTATTCTACCAAACATTTGTAGGACTGAAATACTTCAATATCTCTTCAATATCGTGCTTCTTCCGCCATTAACATACACCACGACTGTAAAAGGGCATTCTTTAAAAACAAATTAACATGAAAGTGCATTAGGGGCTTACACTTTTGTTATCTTTCAAATTTGCATATAGATAAAAAGACGGGAAAATGTGTAATAATAATATATATATATATGCTTTTATTCTGTATAGTACCACTTCCGACGCCATTTCCGCAAGGCAATTAAAGTCCTATATACCAATATCTACTACGATATATTAGTCAACACCAAGAAATATTTAAGACGACCTTTGGGAAATTGTATAGAAGCCATAAGTGCTATTACTACAAACAGGCGGCTGATCAACCTGTTTTTCCTGAAAATCTTACGATAATAAAATGGGCTGTACGTGTGTGATGAGGCTAAGTAGAGATATTACTCTCAAAGAGTGAATTTAGTTATGGATGCGAAGGCTAACTACTGGCTTTAGCTTACATAAAAAATTTAGTAACGAAGATACCACAGACAAACAATCAATGCTTATATTTCAGTATATATAGACGAACACTGTCAAAAGCAATATTACCAACACTGACTAACTAATAATTCCTGCATCACACATGCAAGTGAAAATGACCTGAATCAACTTTAAATTATTAAATATTGAGGAAAAACACCTGCTACCAAAAAAGACAGTGCAATACTATCCAAAGGTGATCGCGATTTTTAAATTACATATTATTACGCCTCATAAAGTAATGGAGCAGATACTGGGCCTGGACTGTGAGTTTAAAGTTGCCAATACCTTGCCGCATGCATCCATACGATCCTGATGGACAACTATATAGTTTTTCAGGTATGTTTCCAAACCACTTTGAAGTTCCCAGTCTTTTCTTTGATCAAAAACAACCAATTCACATTTAGCAATAGCTAAATTCGCCATCCTCTGCTCACGTGCCTCGTCTTTTTTCTGGATAATTATCTGTCGAAGCAGAAATGTGGAGTTGTAAGCAGCATGTAGATTAGGCCATAAAAAAATTAATTAGCAATTTTTTATATATATAAAATGTGGTTTGTTATTAAATAGTTATAATATTAAAGACTAGAACTGTATCCAACCATATTAATAAAATGTACACTTGTTTTACATTTCAATGTGAAGTTTTTTATATTTACTATTTCTAGTAAAATGCAAAATCTTCTTTTAAAACGGATATATTTGTATGCATATATTAATTGTCCCAAAATGGAACTCACCTGAAGCTTTGTTTCTAGCTCCAATATGGCTTTTACAAGTGCCGGCTTTTTCTTTTGTGCTTTCAATACTTCCTTGTGTTTTTTTTCTCTTTCTTTCTCCTGGGCCAGTTGATTGCTTATTGTCCCCTCAGAATATCTCGCTTTTGGCTGGTCTTGAAAAAGTTCTGTAGCCAGCTGCAAGCGTTCAGGCGTGCAATCAAGGTGGATTAATGACTACTGCTTGTCATGTAATTATAAATCAGGTATCTACATTTAAAAGAAATAAATAAAGAGGAATATCACATCCCAATCGTGCATGAAACTGCTTGTTATGTCCCAGGATCTAAACAAAATATATATCTTAGTATGATTCAACTAAGAAGGGAGATTAAAATGTTAATCTAATCATTAAACGGTTCTACTAAAGTTTATCTTTCTGATTCGTTCTTACAGTCATCAATACAGTTATTTTTATATAAACACTAATCCTCTTTCGTTTTTGCTGCATGTGATTATACTTACCCTCTCAGTGGTTTCTTTTTCAAACATTTTCGTACTCAACTGATTTTTAATTTTTACCTCAGCTTCAGACCAATAATAAACTTTGCTTTCCATCGCGTGCACCCGTTCTACATATGCCTGTGCTGCATGCAGGTATCTGTGGAGATATATTAATTATAAATACCTATGATTGTAGTGGAATGGATGTGGAAATGAGAGGATGAAAATACGTGTTTGTGGAAAATTAAATACCGATAAACGTGCCTTCACGATTGAAAAGGTTTTGTACAAAAAATCGTTATTTATTGGTCAGGACCTAAGTGTACCTCAAGGAATATATATGTCCAAAGTCAGTGTGACAGAACTTTACTATTCTGAAAGAAATGGCTAAGTACGAAAATGTTCAAATGTTTGCAAACATGGTTTTTTAAATTCATAGTTGAAGCGTTGGTATTTAGACATATCTTATATAAATGACTTGATATATGCTCATAACGAAGAAATGAACGGTTTTACACGATAACAGAAATAATCAATCAATCCAATGTTATGTCGGAATTACTAAACGTGGACACTAACTATGTATTCACTTAAAACATATATCTTAATTCCAGGATTATTGTGGAATTCAATTTAAATCTAAAGTATAAGGGAACAGATCGTGAGAAACAAAGAAAAAATAGTTATATGAAGAAAATTCAAGCACAGAAATGAGAGATGACAGGAAATGTCAAGAGACGAGTTTCTGAAGGAAGTATGGGAAACAGAAAAAAGTAAGATGCACTTTATTATCCCTTGTAGGTCCAGCCATATAGATCGATAAATAAGAAATATAAGCTGGTTTAGGCGTGCATGAGTGCTTGCAGGCAGATATGGCAGATTGTGTATGTTAACTAGCACTGTGATATTTGTGTATAACATCTAAAAAATGAATATATATTTTTTAAGCTTTATATGGAAATAAAGGTGGGCAAATAAAATATTAAAGAAGTGGAGAGATAATTGGAGCGAAACAAAGGATAAAAAGTAAGGACATACATGCCACCAGCAAAGCTTTGTTTAATATATATACAGACCTGACTAGATCTTTCAGTTTTTGCTTTAGTGTATTTTCAATAATAACCATCCTATTAGGGACGTCTTCTTCTATAGATGTTATACGGCCGTTGAGCACTGAAAACACCCCATGGAGATAGGATCCTGCTGGCCTCCAAATTTATGCCAATATACAAGCATGTAGCAATAGTATATTTTAGGAATATTATACGAATATTGTGGGTAATTAATAAAATTTTAAATAACTGGAATTATGCTAAGTGAATTGCATGAATACAAATGATAGGGCATAATGGGACCCCAGTATTTTCCTGTGATCATAAATAGAATATTTAAGAGATGAGAAAATAAAAATAAAATAGTATAATAAATAGTACTACAAAGCCACAAAAGATTAGGAAAAGGAAACGTGTGGTGTAAGTGAGGATGAAGAGACAAAACAAATACAGATATGATAGAGCTCAGTGTAGTAGTTTTGTAATATAAGGAATACACGCGGTAGAACTCATATAGAGGAGAATGTATATTAAGTGATAATGGGGCGTTAAATGATTATAACATAATTTTAGTTATGGTAATGATATAAGTGACAATTACCTTCAGGCTCTGCAACTATTAAATTATCCAAGGCTTTGAAAGGTTTGTGTGGAACGGCCCCCTCCAAGGACTTGATGTTTTGTTTAAAGTGTTCTACCAGAACCTTCAGGTTTGTTTCCATTTCCTTTTGGTATATGTGAGTATGTGTGCATGTATATAATAGAAGATCACCAGATTTGTTGTAATGTATGTGTAGTTTTCCTATTAAAGATGATGTGACAAAAATTGATGATTAAGAGTGTAAAGCAGTGGCTCTATGCCAATTATTACTTTAATGACCGTTTGCATTATTTAAAATAAGAGGTGCCTTAAGGGTACTTTAGTCTAGATAGCAACTAAATGATTTTTAAAAAAAAAGATGAGAGGGAAAATGAGAGATAAAATAAAATAATAAATAAAGAGGGGAAAATAAGAAATAAGAAATTGGGGAAAGAGGGAAAGAAATATAAATAGGAATATAAAAAAAACTAGTTGGAGACTTTAGGGTGTTGGTAAATTATTGATTAAGATACATATAAATATATACATGTATAAATACAACATAAAACACATAGAAGTAATAAAGGCAACACTTGGGTGGATGACTCATATATAAAGTGTAGATTTAACTCATTAGTTGAAGTAGAATCAGTATAGCTTGGAAGAGTAAAAGGAAGGAAAATAAAGTGTTTGATTGAATGTTATAAATATTTTAAAGATTCAAACAACTTTACTTGAAATGAAAAAAGACAGGTTATTTTAAGGCTAGACTTACTATTATATATTTCCCAGCCATTATGATATCTTTATCCAAAGGAATACCTTCGGTTTTCCAAAACGAACTGGGCACCTCATTTTTCTCTTTTCTTTTATCTCTAAGTCTTGATTCTTTTTTTATCTGCTCTAAGTCATCTTGAGATCCAATCAGGAATATACGTAGTTGGTTGGAGCTTTTAACGCGCGGGTGGGCTACAAGTCGGTCTATTATACTTTGGAGATGTAGCATGGTCTGTGACAAAAATATCAAAGATTGGGTGTCAATAAAGATCTTTGTGGTAATAAATGTTGATGTTAAGGCCAATTAAACTAAAACAATAAAAATATAAAGATGATAGAACATCCTGATGGTTTTGTTTTAAGTTATCTTTTGCATATGCTATTAATATATCATGTATTAATGGTACTAGTGTATACATGTGGAGTAATATGGCATGATGCCTGATCATGACAGTAATAAATATAATAGTATTACGAATAGTTAAAGTATCTTAGTGTGGTTTTTAGTTGAAATAAAACAATAGTATGAATAGCAATAGTACTGGCATGTAAGTATAAGTAAGAGTAAAGATTATAATAATTAGTCTAGAAAGATAGCAGATTCAAAGCAAATATTTTTTGTGCCATTAAAGAATAACTGTGAGGCTGAATATAAGGATAGTGTATTTGTATTGACAATATATTGATATGGAAAATGTAGTGATATTGGCACATGGCCACGATTTATTATTAAATCTTGGTTTGGCACCTGCGTACAGTATCTATACCGTACCTACTAGTATATCAGAATACAAAATCTAAATCATTTCTATATACAATGCTATACATGCCATTTAAATACTTCAATCTACAATCTATGTATATAACTATGTAACATTTGCACATGTTATTATTAGGACCCAACTCCTAGACCTAACCAAAGAAATCCAATGTAGAAGTAGGCCTAAATGAACATCCATATTTCGAGTATCGGTATAGCAGAATAGTTTTGAAGAGGATGCTCGGGTAGTAACTTGAATCTATATAAGAAAGCGTTTGTAACCAACAAGCTTCCTCTTATATAATAAAATATCACAAAAGTTTAAGCATGAAACAATCTTCACATGATTGTTCGCTTGATAGAAAAATTTACCAAACCAAAATAGAAAGAATGAACAAAACAATGAAATCAAGACAAATTTTAATGCTATTCAGTACCCGTATTAAGAAAAATATATTTGACATTGGATTACTAAATTTTCCTGGGAAAACCAACCAGAAAATAAAAAGCCTGGAGGCATTTGTTTTAAAAAAATATTGTGACTATATTATTCAATTGAGATGCTAAATGAAATTAATCGAGTGTATTAAAGTAGTATAAAATATCTCTATCTGCTTAAGTGAATTTCTTGCTTATAACAAGGGTTCCAAAGAGATTGAAATATGTGATAAGAGTAGTAATGATTAGAGTTTAGTGCTTAAACAAAAGTGTAGCTGCAGTAAATAATATATCATGATAGCAGGAAAGATACAATCCTAGAATAGTAGTGGTATATATATATATAAAGCAAAGTGTAAGCGTTCATTTTCTGCATTTTTCTTAAAACATAAGAAGCTCAACAACATATAACATATATGTATGTAGAATTAATACCTTACACGTGGCTCTATTACAAGGAAGAGTTGGAACAATCGCCCACTCTGCTATAAACGCCTCACAAAGCCATTTAAAATCATCATACTTTCGTCTACACGTATATATTACTATATTTCCCTCATCATACATGTTAGTCTTGGTCATCAGCTCTAATGTTACTATACATGGAATCGGTCCTTTTCTCCGTGGATTCGATATTTCCACGAATATGTCGGCGTCGGTCTTTGTAGATGACTTCTGGGAATTATCCGACAGGTTGTCCCTTATCACAGAAATGTTTTCAGTATTCTCAGTAGGCGGAAGCTCATCGGCTACATCTACGCTTTCATTTTCGTTTAATATATTTTCAGAAGAAAAAGAATTATTGCTGGATGCATTTTCGTATGTTGAAAAAGGTTGTAGTTGAACAAAGTCCTCTTGAACATACATAATATCTGACTCGATAGTTTTATCGTCAATGTTTGTGTTGGCTGCTGAAGAATCACCAGCCACTTGGCCGTCATATCCTGTTACATAAACCATTTTTTTAAGTAAATATTTGGTATGTGACTACTACTATAATGGTTGCATTTCTTACGTTAATCAATTTTTTTTGGTGTATATAGTTCTGTGACCTTTTGTTTGACTAGCCGACAGTATACCTTTCAGCTGAGAAACCATTAAACTTGTTTCTAATGTATAAATCACTATTAGCAATACTTGAACATTATGAGCCATATGCATATTTGTATAGATCAATCGGAATTTAGATCAGAGCGCTTTTTCTCATATTAGATTTTACTCCCAATAATAAACTAATATACAAATACAGTATTTGTTTCTGGGCAAGGTTGGGAGGGAGAGAAGCAATATCAAATAAGCAATAATTAAGCTCCTGTTAATAAAACAAAATAATTTAAATAAATAATTACCAATTACTATATGCATCCTGCGATTCTTTTCTTATTATAGCCTAATAGAAGTTGTCAAATTAAAAGCAGTTTACTGCACAAATCGGAATTCTTTATGACACAAACCTCAGATCTTTTATAGATACGTACTTGGAAATTTCTCTCACGACACCAACTCAACTCCATTGATGAATTGCGATGTTTCTCCCAAGAGCTTATGGTAATAAGCTCTTTGTAATATTTTTCCATTGTTACAATTTCCTTTACTCTATGTATTTAGCAAGGTAACAGCAAGTACATTGTTGTGTATCAGAACGCTCCTACCGGCTGTTTTCTTTCCATTTAAAGATCTGCAGGAAGACAGGAAATTCCCAAAAAATAAAAAATGTGCGACACTAATGCAATGGTAAATATTGAAACATAAGTAGAGCAAGAGCTCTAAATTTAGCAAAGAATAACAAAAAATTTACACAAAATTATAATCTTAGAGATCAGTTCAGGCTTAGTCAATCTAGACAGCATGTGTGCATGGCTTATCTTGGGCAAATCTAAATTATACATATTCTGCAATCTACAGAATTTACTTCAAGCTATACTTAATATTGCAATGAAAAGTATGATTTGACTTAATAATTAGCGTAGAATAACTTCGAGCTCCACGAACCAAAAATAGTTTTAATAAGTTATACCTTAATTATTCAATTGTGGTTTTACGTCATGCTGCATAAATGCTATGATTGGTTTGTGAATAAAAATATACGTATTAGTCAGGTAAGAGCGATCAATTAAACCACATATTTTCATCACCTTCATAGTAAATTCAAGCTAGATTTAATCCCACACGATTGGCTGTTAATTGGCTAACGCATTAAAATACAGAAGATCTTAGTTAGTTTACTGTGCCACATATCGAAATGCTTAAGAGCAGGCACCAAAATACACCCGGTTAACTGAAATATATACATAGTCTAGTAATAACATAATAATACACGTGTCAAATAACACTACATAACTTTGCACTAGACGATTGCTGATAGATAGAGAAAAGAAATTATGGGACAGGAGATACAAGAAGTGTAATAGTTATAATAGTCCTTCGCTAGTTTTCTTTTTCAGTAACTATAAAATACGCTTGTAGACTTTCTGCTTTGGCTGGAGTTTGATGTAGTCAATAATAAACATGGGGGAACTATCAGAAGCCATGAATTGTATCCTCAACGAATTAATTACCACAGAGAAAACATTTGTTGAGGATATGAAGCTTGTAGTCAACGAATATATGATTCCTGCACAGGTAATTCACACAGGCCATTGCCTGGAGCCTAGACATGTAATGGTTAATCAAGACGAAGCTGGTTTGTAGTAAATGTACTTGATAATATTCATATATACATATACATACAAATCACTACCGCAATTCGAGAGATAGAAGGATAATTATATACGTTACAAGCCCCTCATATCATACACTTGTATACACTCCTGATCTACCCTGGGGTAATCAAATAAAAATACATGTGTACACACACACTCGTTGGCATGTATAGAAAAGTTTATTCGCTAGGTTGTCTATATGACATCCTCCTTCCATGTTGTGTACTTCTCGCTTATATTATAGATACAAAATATAAGACCAAAATATAACAATACTCAGCGGTCAAATATGTTACATTAATATGATGTTTTTAATACTATTGTATATGTCGGAAAAGAGTATTCAGATACCTCATAATCCATGCCCCCCTTTTAAATCATTGTGACCCTTTTTGTTTTTACACCACATGTTATCCTGACTTAATATTGATAATAATAGTTGTATTGGTAGTGGTAGGTGTAACAGTTGTTGGCTGTTGGGCCTAGCCTATTCTCCCCATACTCTGCTTTTGGTTCACTATTTCTCTATAATTTTTGAAAATAGGGGTAAGCAAGAGTCCTTTTTTTTTGTATAATACACACCTTGTTTATAAATTTAAAGCCATATGTTAAGTTTTTTTTTTTTTTTTACTACAATTTTATTATTATTGTTGTTGTTAATTTCACTGTTATTAGTGTTTCTGATGCCATATGTGTATCAAAAAACAAAAAGGATTTCATCCCGCAGGATACTTTATTTTATCCTATACCCGAAACACCAATATAAATACTTCAAAGGAACTTTCTGCTTTAAGACAGTCTTTTATTACTAGTTTATACAATCACCCCTGATCGTTAAATAATTAAAATTTAATAGTCCCATGACCTCCTATATGCTCCTATATAAAGCTCCCAGTTTACTATATACTTATGCTGTTTCAACAGACCACAAGCATACCAGGATTTGGACATGATAAATGGGATCTTATTTTCAACAACATCAGAGAGATTGTCATGTATCATGTTACTTTCTTGTCCAATATAGAGGTTTGATGTAGCTCATTTGTATGGTCGTTCTTGATGTTTTGTTCATGATAAATTTATGTATTATGTTCATTATTCTCTTGCACCCATAGTGTACTCTACAGTCTTATGTGTTGCATACTGCCCTTTTCTACTCATTATAAATTTTTTGTTTGACTTTTTGTTCTCTCCTTGTCCATATTTCTTTTGATACGCGTCCTTGCCCTGTTCTGTATAATACATATGCATATTTTCTCTTTATCTCTCTGTCTTATTTTCATTTGTCATTAAGATATAGTTGTTTTAACCCACTATTATTTGCTCTATCTCTGTATAAAGTGGTTGAATGTATATGTGATAGAGAAGAACTAAGAGTATGGTTAGTAAAGGAAGTGTGGTTAGACTGGGTGGAGAGGAAAATGTGTGCCAATAAACATATATGATTCATTGTGGCATGGGTGTAAAACGCAGATATATTTACTCAAGTAGTGTATAACAAGGAAGGATATTTAGTGTTTATTCTTTTTGCATTGTAGTACTTAGTTACTTACATATATACATACATATAGATCACTCTGTATAACCATGTTGTCATATACAAGCACACTTACATGCTTAAAATATATATTTATAGTTGTTCATTTATGAATAGATGAATACAGTTGTGTAAGTATATATTCGTACGACATAGCAGCCAACATATTTCCCTTTTAGGAATGGTGGCCTGACGTAGGATCTTCCTTTGTTGACCTGTCTGCTAACTTTGAAATGTATTATCAATACTTTAGCACATTTGAGGAGGCCATAAAAATGTTAAACGATGCTGCTAAATCAAACCCTGCCTTAGCGGCATGGCTGGTTGCTAGGCAACGGGTAGGTTACCCAAAGTATTACACGCACATACGAAAACATACACGGCGAGTAATGTTGACATAAAAGATGGTGTGTGTGTGTGTGGGTGGGAGTTGTAGGGGGGCGGTAGATAATGACCATATGTGATTTTTTGACTTCTTACTCTTTCTCTCTAGCTTTATAGCTACTGTGTCTTCACTGTCTTTCTTCTCTCTTACTTAATCATGTAGTAGTCGATGTATATTCTCACTTTGGCCTATGTTGTCTTACATGAAGTGCAGCACGCATAGAACTATTTATGCAATCATTAATGGGAGGCAGCTTATAGTTGACTTGGTTTCCTACCTCCTAATATACCCATACTAGGTGTGCAAATATATCTTAATGTATGTGCTGTGTCTTTTCTTTCTGTCTATTTATTGAGATTCCGATAAATATAGAGCCAACCACAATGGTGTACTATGACTAAGTTTAGAGAAAATCGATGAATTTTATCAAATTAACTGACTTTAGTTTTTTAAGTACAAGACACTAGTGAAAAGCACGGGAATATATATATATATACATGTGTGTATGGGAGATAGATAGAGAGAGGAGGGGTGGGTGATGATATATATATATATATAT
>NAOQ01000383.1:29758-40894 GCA_002751075.1 Ichthyophonus hoferi
AGGGACGGAGAGGAAGAGAGGCAGGAGAGTATAATAAAAAATATGCTTGGAGGAGAGAATGAAATAAGGAGATGTAGAGTTAATGGGAAATGTTTATTGGCCAGTATAATTGGTGCATCCATTATAGTGCACTTCATTCTATTTTTAGATATTATCCTTTAAATATTTAATCAACCAATTCCTAACGTCATATGTCTTTATACATATATGTATATATGTATGTATGTATGTATAGGTATATATCTATGACAAAGGAGACTTATACTCTTATTTACCTGGTATAAAGTCTTCAATAGACAAACATATGTTTCTTCCGTGTCAATGAGCTCTCTGACGATATAGCCTCTCCTCACTATAGATGGAACTCTATTAGAGTCACTGTTGCTGCTTCTTACTTATATTATAATCTTAATGTTTCCTCCACATTGCATAATAAAAAATTCTTTATTTTTGTAACAAAAACTTAAAATAATTTTTAAATGATGATTAAAAATAATTAAATAAGTTTGATATACGTTTGAAATGGTATATAAATACCCTTCAACCAATATTTAAATGATGTAAAAATAATTTTAAAGGAGGCCTGAGTATTGTTGAAATAATTTTTAAATAATTTTTAAAAATTCCCCTGTTCATTTTCTTACTCGATAATTTTACCGCATACCCCTCTGGGTCTATATCCCTTGGCCTACTATCACTTTCCCGGTCTAGTCTCACCCAATGCCGTGTTGAATGTATGTACTTGTATATAATTGTAAACTACATGTTGCATGTAGTGATTTGTTTGCTGTGTGACTCTGATAAAACAATAATGGTCGGACAATTGCATGCATTTTCTTTACTATGTAGGATGCCCTATACAACTCCATGTGTATGCATAGATATAAGAGATATAATATAAGAAAATGCACTGAGGTAAGTAAACAGCCATGCCTAAGTATACATCCCATTTCATTGATCTGTCTAATGGCAATAACCATGATTTCTATTCAATCACTAAATTACACCATAATATCCGATCCCATTATGGTAGGAGAAACTGAAAAATAATTTACAAATGAAATGGTGGTATGGGGTAGTGGTTGAAATAAGAGGAAACAAAATAGTAGAGGACAAAGCCTAATATAGATAGCAAACAAATAATTATGGTACAACAAGTCCTAATATAGACATATAAAGACCTAATATAGACATATAAAGGCCCAATATAGACATGAAAAGGGAGAGAAGGCGTACACATTTTGCGATATCTCTTACGGGTCTCAACTCCTTTGATCCAAGCTTGTATCCTAATGGCTGCCTAGGGAATAAATATCCATACAGGGATAGGATTAATTAGCCTTATTAGGTACACTATCTTTTAATCTTAATGAAGTGCATCTTAATCAATTGGTTGGGCAGATGCAAAATAATGCAGGGCATGCGAATCTGGTTAATATATATGTATAGGTAGGTCTAGTGTTTATATCTACCTATCTGTACATCTAACATACAAGCACAACTAATGTCTTTAATAAATCCACCCATATTATATCTCCCCTTACTAATCTGTAATATCTTTAATCTCTACATTCAATCATAACACTCTATCCCAGTAACCCTCTATCTCTAGGTTCTCATTAGCTGTACTACTATGTGTATCTCTATTTCCCTCTCCCTCTTCCTTTCCCCCTCCTTCCCTTTATCCCTTTCCCTTGCCCTTTTCCTCCTCTTCCTCCCCCACTCCCACGCTCTCTCTACCCCCACTATCATCATGCCATACCTTTTCCTCCTGTGATATAGTTTTCGCCCCCTCTTCCTTTACTTCTGTATTTAAGAGTGGGAGGGCTGCAGACTTCCTCCTCCTCTCCTTCTCCCTCTCCCTCTCCCTTTCAATCTCACTCTGTGTGTCTACATTGCCTTCACTGGGATGTGATTCTCCTTCGTGGGCGTTATTTGATTGGTCAGGTTTCTTGAATATTAAAGATAACTAGTAGTCGCAAGGAGATATTAGTGGTTGATAAACAGGTAATTAATGACTTTTCAACCAATAGAAAGTAATCATATTTACAACACTACCCAGCCTATCATATACCACTCTATTTTACACCCTATTAAACATACTCTCCTATCCTCCTCCTTCCCCCTCCCTCTTTCTCTCCCTTCCTATCCCCACCCTTACTAGTCCATCCCATTATCCCACATACCCTCTTTCTTCTCTGTTTTGTATGAAACGCATTCTGGGCATTCTTTGAAAACATATCGCGAATAGTGGATTGTTTCTCCTTACTCCATTGCTCTTTACTAAGTTTCACATTACCTGTATCCCCCCCATCCATAGATCAATTAGTCAGTTAAATATTACAGTGTGCCTAATGGTTGTCATGATAATAATATAGTTAAGCCTTTTGTATAAAATTTATAGGTGAGAGAGGAATGGAAAACTAAAAAGAAAGGTGGTAATTGTTTTTTATAAATAAGTGCATGTCTTAATACTTAACAAACTTGATGCGGGAAATCAAAGTGACTGTGCAAATCTATAACTAAAGAAAATAAAGTCATAGCCCCTCAACCTAAGAGAACAAACTTTAAGGAGACTTGTTAAATTTTGAAAAGCTTTTTAATTGGGGTTCAATGGAATACCAACTATGAAATTTAAAATTTATATTGATTTTAATTCAAATAAATATAAAAGGTAGATTTATTTTAATAATAAATCCATCAAATACAAAGGCATGTTTGTTTCTCCATAAAACGATTACATGTATGTTTTTTGAAGAAATAACTGTGTTAGAATACTAAAATTTCATGTATATAAATATGGGTGGATGCCTATATTAGATTGGAAGGAGATGTTTGGAATTGATTGCATATTAGGGGTGTAAGTTTTGAGGGGAATAAGTGGATACATTTAATTTATCTACAAGACAACAAGTGAAGAGGACATCCAAGTCAATGCTGGCCTTGGTATGCATGTAAGAGTATGAACACATAAACTGGTTATAGTTATATTTCTTGATAAATACTTTATTTTCATGTGTATATATTTATGTGTTCAGAAGTACGTTTCCTGGCCTGCAGATCTGCAAAAGTGTGTAAATATTTGCGATTCGTGTCTAATAGTAAGACCACGTATCATGGTTGTTAGGTCACCAAGCAGCCAACTGAAAAAAAGCATAAAAGTGAATATAATACGACATATCCTTTGTTTTATTCGTACTTACCTGTCTTTAACCACTGTGCAAGGACAGGACTGTCACTGTTGTCCCGGTCTTCCTTCCAGTCCACAAGCGAGTCCAACGAGCTGGTAAGCATTGCATCGTAAGGTTCCTGAGTAAGAGAGTTTGTCCTTCTCAATAGACACTTATCCAATTTCCCCTCCTTCACAGTCATTGGAGGGGCTTCATGTGATGAGGCATTCCTCAAAGACTCTTCAGTGGTAGTCATATCGACCGTCGTTCTACGCTACTATAATCAAACAAATTGATAAAATCTAATATTTGTCTAGTATATGCCAAATAATCTCTGGAGCAGAGCATTTACCGCTCACTAGGTCAACTTCGTTCTTACTAGTAAACCTATGTAATAAAACAAAAACTAACTTGATAGAGTACAAATATCTTTTTCTACCGGTGGTTTAAAGAGTTTTGTTATTGTTTGTCTACTCTGGAATGTATTTCGATCATAAATCAGGAACTTCGCTAGATTAAATGCGTTCTTAGCGAATAAAATGTGGCTCTGTTATATGTATTCAATTAGCTCTAGCCTATCCATTTACCGTATCTTAGTCTACTGCTTTTTAAACATATTTTTATATGGGCATAAATTCAAACCAACGTTAGTATTGGTCAAATAGAATAATTCGGATAGCTGAGTTCAATTAAGTTTATCCATTACTCAATAAAATTGTAAAATTATTAATAAAAAATAAAAAACAATAAAAACTAAATGAATTTCAATTTCCACTTTTTTTTTTTTTGAAAATTAGTTCATGGACCAGAGCCAAATCAATTTTGATCTGACTTAAACATTCCTGCCATGCCATGCAAAATCATGCTTTCATATAACTTCAGATCTTCTTGTCAAACCACACGGCCATTGATGCACGTGCACATCAATAAACACATCAACCAGCTAATTTACTGTTGTAGTTGGCAGTTTGTAATAGCTTTAGTTTTTAAGGTTGGTTAGTAGTGGCCTATATTCTGTATTAATATAATAAAGAGAGTATATATATATATATATATATATATATAAATAAAAATATATCAAGATGGTTAATAAAACTAAAAAGAAACACCAACTACCTGCTGCTAAGGGTAGATTTTGTGGCAAAGCAAACAGAAAGATGAAGTTGGTTGATGTGCTACGTTGTATGCCACCAAAATCTGCTCCTCAAGCGAAAATAGATCCTGGATGGAAAGCTGCCAAGAAACATAAAGCTGAAATGATGGCACCCCCTAAGAAGAAAAAGAAAGCTGCAGCTCAACAGAGTGAGTATGACATAAATTGTAGATTTTTTTTGTATGTGGCGATCGCAATGTGTTGTATTGGCTCTACTGAGTTGACTAAATTATATTCCTTTTATTTTCAGCTGGTTAGGGAAAGTATCATGTGTTATGTAGTGGATATAATAAACTCTTTTGGTTATGCATGTGTTAAGTATAAAGTATAGGGCACGGTTTGTTCATTTGAAAAATATATACTGCTATGGTTGTTGAAATATTAAATAATCTTTATCCGTATATACCTATATCATTGTTCTAAAAAGAACTTTAACATATATATATACAGAATCGAGTGTTTTATTTGTCTTTAGTGTTATAATCAATTATTTAAACATACTAATGTATCTGCTTAATTTCCCTCCCTATAGACTGCACCATACCTTGTTTATAGAATAGAATCCTCGCACCCAAGAAGTATCTTGTTTCCCCCTTATCTCTCCTCTAAAAAACAGTTTTATTATCACTAGAACAAGGGTTGATGTATTATAAATGTTTTGTTTTTATTTTTGTTTTTTCAAATATATACATGCGTCAATAACTACACCCACATTTACTTACCTGCTCATAAAACAGTTCGTACACTCTACCGTGAAGGTGACAGAATATTGGTAGTTGGTGATGGAAATTGCAGTTTTTCCAGCTCCTTAGCTGAGAACTTTGAGTGTGGTCCTACCCTATTATGCACTACTTATGACGACGAAGAAACTCTTCATAAAAAGTATCCTGATGCCCAGGATAATATCAAGACGGTAGGTAGGACCTTTAAGGAGTGTTTTAGTTGTGTAGTTCTTATGGCAATGCTTGTTATCATCCGTATATATGAAACCGCATACGTATTTCTATATTATTATTATGTACGTTAATAATGAAAATAAATAATGGATGAGATTGAATATAGAGAATTATTTCTGTTCAATATCTCCCAAAAAAAATGTAAGCTTATATGTCGGATTACCAATGAGCTGGTTAATTGCATAAGCATTTCATGGATTAATGTACGTCTCCACCCACCAAAACCACTATAGTTCGCTATGGCTAAAACAGATATTCTGCGCAGGTGAAAGATTATGGAGGTGATGTGTTACATGATATAGATTGCACTAAGTTGGCCAACTACAAGGAAATTACCCGTACAGCAGATGGCAAAGATGCATTTTATGATAGGATAATTTTTCACTTTCCACATGTGGGTAAGTACGTGGTATGAAAGCCATATTTTGACATGTATGGTGTCATATATATATATATATATATATATATGCTAATGTTAGGCTGTAATATGTTGGAGAAACAGAAACATCTTTATAATACGTGTGCAACATGTATCTATGACCATAATGTATTTTTGTGTATGCATCCAATTATAAATACATGCCGTCTATAGCTAGATTACATTGTTTGTTTGATCACAGTTTTATATCTCTGCTCATGTGTTATCTTTCCTCAACTTGGTATCTATCATGTGTAAATTAAAAACATTATTTTGAAAAATTGAATATATCATTGAATCATATTAACAACATGTACAATTTTTTTTCCTCTCTTTCATTCGCTGCAGGTCTTGGTATCAAAGCTGTGGATCGTAATATCCTAGCCAATCAGAAACTGATTGTTGCTTTTTTCAAATCTGCTGGTAGGTAGTATTTACACATTAATACAGTTGATTTTAAGATTGAAGTTTTAATTTTAATGATTGGTACTGAGAATATTTGGGCATTCCTATATCTCTGCCACATCTATCTATTTGTTTCCATTGTGAACTTTGCACTAGATTCAATACAGTTTGTGTGCAGTGTACAATATTTTTTTAGTGAATCTACAATCATGTATAGATAGTTATATAGCTATATGGTTCTCTCTACTTTCATTTTTTGACTGCTTCATTATATTTTATCTTACATGTGTCACAGACTTGTATAAGTACCTAACGAATTTATTTACACCTTCCTATGTATATACATACATACAGCCCCTCTTCTAACCCCACAGGGTGAAATTCATGTAACTGTCAAGAAGGGAGAGCCATATGATTCTTGGAGAGTCCCAGCCCTTGGTACCAAAGAAGCCGATCTGAAACTTAGGGCTGGGTACCCATTCCTGCCTGAAACCTATCCAGGTAAGGCTGTACTTCTGATGCAGCTAACCTTTATGTATATATATAACCTTCTTCTCTGCGTCTTTCCTCCTTTTCTTATTTTTTTCTCCTTAAACTATAAGTCACGTGAACTTCATCTCCAGACCGACTCTTTGTGTCCAAAGAAATTCCACTGATTTAACGTTTATTAGGTATTGTAAGCATACAAAGCATTTCTTAATCTTGTGACTTCACTTAAATGTAAAAATATGCAGCCGGACATTAATACCATTATAATCTTGCACGAATTAGTTTCTAATACGCAACCATGTCTGTAGGCTACTGCCATCGTCGCACTTTAGGCCATGCAGAAGGCATCTCTACCAGTGATAACGAAGATATTGGAAAGGGAGCGAGGACATATATATTTGTCAATCGTCAGGAGGAGGAGGAGCAGGAAGAGGTGATGGTCTCGCACAAAAGAAAGAGAGCTGCTGAAAATTCTGATGATTCTGACGATGATAATTAGACATGTGTATGTTGTAATGAAAATATGGACGTATTAGGACGTTGCAGTTGTTAGATTATATGATTACTACAAACTATATTTTAATGTTTTCCTGGACCACAGGTTGGTGCCCGTTAAAAACATCAGAAACTGAAATTCTGAAAAACATCATTTACACTAACAATTGTGATTATTCTTTGACTGATTTATTTCTTGACTGCTCATTAAGATGGGCTTTACGATCTGTAAATTGCAGAGTTTATGAGATATATAACTATTGGTTCAATATACCATAGTTTTCCAATTACCGATTCTGTCCAACAGGCCATAAATACCTAGAGGGTTTGCCTAATAAATTGGTAACTCTATCAAAGCTTTATTGTAAACGATACCTGGTTCCGCATCTTGCACTGCAGAAATGTCACTGAGCGCATACACTACACTCATATCCTTTTCCCCTTTGATATCCAGTTTTTTCAGTAAAGAACTCACGAGAACTCAAAAAGAATGTTTTGAAATTGTTGCAATAAAATAATAAGGATGGCATCGGAGTGTATTGTTGCGAGCATATAAATACGCCATGATTGCCTTATTCAATGACCCAATGCCTAAACTCGTGCTAATATTTGGCTATTTTGGAAATGCCCCAGCATGGCTTGCTGTTTTTTTCATTTTATTGAGTTGTCTGACTTGCAGCATTTACGCAGGTTTCATTCGAATATTTTGTGCTTGTCTCGATGAATACCCAAGTTTTCTTTATCTTTATGAAAAGTGGTTACATAAATTAAACACATTATAATTATGTGCAAGTGGACTATTTAATCATATTTTGACTAGTTGGGTGTGTGTTGATGTTTACATGCCTTGAGCGGCATAGTCTTATCACCTGACTAAACTGTGATCTCGAAATGCTTTTATTTGTTAATAATTTCTGCAAAAGACCAATGAACAATAGTACCTCAATAGTTTTAGAGTATATATCTGGAAGCCAGAAACCAAAAGTAGAAAATTGTCATTTTTATTGCTAATATTTTACACTGATTCAACCCTTATTGAAGAATAGTAATAATGTGATTGTAAATGCAAGAACTTGGGCCTGCCAATTGAAATGTGATGTCATTAGGAGGTAGAAATACAAAAATATAATAGCCACTGGCACTAGCTAAACTGATATGAAATGAAAGTATTATCAAATAGAACATGTAAAAAGATATTGTTGGAATTTTAAACTACTTTATTCATCCGATTAACATAAAATGCATAGGGTTAATAAAATGGTACTATTTTATTCTCCAGATTTCTTCAGTCAACAAGGTTAATATTCTAAATATGCTTATATGTTGTATATTACATTTAATGTCAAACCTCGTTAAGACGAGTATAGAGCATCCCAAGACACATAATAAGAATTTGGCTATAAATACCTAAAAATGAAGGTATCTATAGACATCGGTATTTACAGGGTTATTATGGCCCAGCCAACTTGCGTCGCCTCCACTGCAACTGCATTTATTCACACTATAGCTCACGTACTATTGTGCCAGAAGCTCTTAACTTGCTGCTGAATAATCTATCAAACAAACATTTTCAGCTCAACCTTCCGCATCACAATATATGTACAGCAGGAGAGGGAGGGTCATTTTTGGTGGTGGTGTACCTCTCTGGATTTGTGTTGAGTCTCAGGTCTGCTTGATTCCTCTAACCTGACATGAGTAACCATATCCTCTATGAACTCCTACAGAGCTCCCCAGCTCTTGGTTACTAGACGGAAAACTTTCACCTGCCTTTTATAGTTTTTATATCGTGTAGACTGTAAGTAATGTATAATTTTTTCCACAATAGCTGGATTCTGTTGTTTCATGAGTGTTCCTTGTGGGTGCTTACTTGTAGCAACCACCCGTGCGATATACTCGTTCCCGTTTTCATTTGTGCCAAATGAAATGGTCAGGTATTCAAGTATATTTCCTAGCTGTGAAGCTGTGTCCTTGTCATCAAACTACACTTGCATACCCTTTCAAGTAAAATATGCAAACTGGCCTGGTTTGCATCCTGCTATTAGACATTGATCTGTCGTCACTGAGGTTTATAGATTAAACCTTGTTGCAGCTTCTTCGTCTAATAAGCAGGGACAAGAGCGTTCCTGTGACATATATTCGTTTATAAAGAGAGAGGATATCGCATTAAGGGGCGTTTTGACGTGTTGATTTACATACACGGAGTACAGATATCCTAAGACATATTTTTATTATTAAACAAGTTAGTAAGATTTGTCTTAGGCGGGATGCCTAATCAATGAGTTATACAGACCTCAAAACATGATTTGAAATAGCTTATTATATTTATATTGCGGGGTCTCTGTCATTGGCTGGTTTAATATAGATTGATCATCTTGGATCGCCATTTAACACCAACTGATTACACAACCTATTTTTCCAGACTACATATGTAATAATAATCAATAATATTAAATAATTATAGCTATTAAAGAAATACCTAAATTAATTAAATACTCCGGTTTTAACACATAGCCAACATTTTAAGGTGTATTTGGTATTTGTATATAGTCTATTGTTATGAAGTTTATATTTTCTTTTTGGTATAGAAATAAAAAATAAAATTAGATTATTATGAACCGTGTAATGTGTCAATGTGTTGTTGCACAGGCAATTTGCCATTTTTATGCCATATTCCTACAGTATTGTCTGGCTAATCTATAATCTGTGGCCTCTTATAAAAACATACCGAATCAACAAGACAAAAGTCGAAGTAGCTCCAAACTATAATTGCATTGGACATAAATAGACAATATTGTCAAGGCCCTGCTTGTAGGCCATCTATCTATCATCATTGCTTTCGTAGGTTTTAGTGTGGGTGTGTAACTTTTTAAGCATAAATACGTTTTAGAATTCATTGTTCTAGGGTATGAAGATAAAATTTGATAAGAAATTTTCAAAACTGCTACCCAGGTCAGCATGTCGGCCCCTTGTAATGCTAACTTTACCTATACTATAATGAGCCGTGTTGTTTAATATATGAGAGTATATGGGATGAGTGTTGAGAATGTGTTTAGAGTTTCAGGCTTGTAAAAAAAATCCTGAGCTATATCAAGGAATTCCAAGCATATATAGAAGCAGGCGAGATCGAACAAATAAAGACCTGTTTAATCAATGATAATATTGCCGAGAGAGTAACTATCACAGACAGCCTCATAATTTTGAAGAAATTAGCTCGCCCCAGGAAATTCAAATTAATTTCAAGGAAAGATGATGTTGCTCTACAAACTGTGTTTAAGTCCCAAATCAACAATAACACTACTTTGGACGACCATCAAGTGAAGGCAGCCAGGGTAGTTCTGAATCATAGCAGCATGACTCGGCAGAAGATGCTTAGAAACCTAATTCATCTTCTTAAGGACCTGAGCAAGACTAGTAACATTAACAAGACGACCGCATCCAATTTTGTAATAGTTATGTGCACCACACCACAATAATGAGAGTTGGGACCATTAGGCAACAACTGCCATTATGTAGGTGTTAATGGGACATTATAAATCTATATTTATTTTAAACAATCCAATTGACTTGGAAAAAAGACAAAATAGATAAAGAAAAAAATGGTTAATAAGATTGGCACAGGTTATAAAATTAAAATGAACAATAGCAAATTATTATTAGTTGAGACAAGGTTTAGGCATACTTGTGTGTTAGTGCTAAATTCAATCTGGGCTTGAATTTCTTAAATTGATTTTGTGATTATTTGTTTTAAATTTCAAATTGGGCTTTTAATTTTTTACTTTTTCAAACCAAAAACCCCTTAAACCCCCTTTTTTAAAAAAATATTTAAAATATATAATTTATTGACCTAGCCTAATTGAAGGTTGCTTCGTGAAATATTGGCAAAACCAAAAAGTAAGATATATGCGTCATTAGCCTTAATTGATAAGAAATACAGTTATGACCTACAACTTAAGAACCAATAATTTTGTCTAAAAAAAAATGTTAGTTACGACATGTGACTTACACATTGAATGTTTAACAATATATCCTTTTTTCATATATTATCTTCGT
>NAOQ01000383.1:41270-61333 GCA_002751075.1 Ichthyophonus hoferi
CTGTGATAATTTATTTTGTAAATAGTGTAAATTAGGTCGTATACGTATGTTTAAACTCTATCTCTGAATGAAGTGTCTGTGTACCTTTAGTATTGCAAATTGAATTTTGTAAGTAGAAATTACATTGTTATTTTTAAAGATATATTGAAAGTGAATTATCTATCTTAATCTCAACTAGGTGGATTTTGAGATGACTGAGATTTTTATTCTTTTGGGAAAGCTTATTCCCACTGGTGCGTTTGTAAGCCAATAAAAGCTAGTGTAAATGTAACCAACAGTATTGTCACTATCATGTATTGCATTAGGTATTTATAAAAATGTATAATATTGAAGCCATTTTAAGAAAAAATAAAGTCGCGTTCTTTGTACTGTGCCCTAAGATAATAGGAAAGAATTGCATAAACCATGTTATTCTGTTTCACAATACATTACATATAAAAGTAATTAGAAATATACCAAGCATACCCTGATACTATTGGAGATACCTGCTCTGGGACCGTCGGCGGCTGTTAATCGTTCTGTTATATTTTGTGTTGAGTGCCTCTCAACTTCATTGTAAAGTCCTTTCGTTGACTTTGACTGATGCCGGCTCACGAGTTTTCTCTCCCTTTTTATGATTTGAGTCTCTCGGCTCTGAATAACTAGTGATAAATCCTCCTCGCTGGAGCTTGACGGCACCTCAACCCTCTCCTTAATGGCTAGGTGTCTGGATATCCCCTGATGTCGATTTTAACCCTTTCTCAATAAATGAACGACCAGAGGACACTCAACTCTTGATCTCTCCAACCAAAAAATCGACACTCTGTCTTTTTAAACACTTTATTGTTCACACATGGGAACCCCCCTTTCTAATATCATAGGCCTCCTTAAGTACATGAAACTGCAACCTGGTACAGTTTCACAAATATGTGGGA
Organism: Ichthyophonus hoferi; assembly: GCA_002751075.1. Classification (NCBI taxonomy): domain Eukaryota; class Ichthyosporea; order Ichthyophonida; family Ichthyophonidae; genus Ichthyophonus; species Ichthyophonus hoferi. Next base: position 42,185 of record NAOQ01000383.1, read on the forward strand.
AACATTCCAATAGTGCCTTTGTAAGACTGGGGACTATCCCATTCTGCCCACAACCACTTTGTAAGTGTGGGGAATGTCCCTACAACCTTCTATTTATACTCTAATGAGGTCGTTATTAATCATGACTATTAATTAAGACATCACTCTTTAACAGTTATGTATTGCCAATTAAAAGGGTTTAACTTTATCCAATCATAGAGAGGTTAGTAACTAATTACTAAACACAATTTACAACTAATTAACCTCTCACTTGGTGCAATGTAACAACGGTCTAATTCCTTAAGTCGAGGCCTATCCCACATAAATAAAACTCTATCATACTTTGACAGATACTGATTCGTTCACTTAATATATATCCATGTGTATTGGATGTAGAAACATCACCACATCATCATATTGTGTTATAAGGCATATGCAATGAATATTATGATACAAACGGATAGATATATTATTACTATTTCAGATAGCATTACCCTAAGTCATACAACTAATATACATACATACGTTTATAATTTTATTATCTCAATATATACTCATTTTTACAAAACAAAATCATAAATTTAATGTTTAGAAAAAACTGTAGGCATAAACTATATAGCCAAAAGGGACCTGGTTTTGGGAGATGAAGTAATTACCAGTGATCCAATTGATATACTTTACTTTAACTTTATAAAAGTTTCAAAGTGGCTTCTACTATCATAGTGATATTATGTTCTCATAATAAAAGACAGGAGAAATATCAAAACAGTCTCTCTACACTAAATATTTATTACATGTCAATGAGTATGCACATATTTGTAGTCATGTGGATTAATCATATAATATGGGTGAATTTATCTGGCCATAATAAAAACATATTTGGACCTTTCAATGCAAGCACTAGACTAAAAGATCCTTAAACATCTAAAATTTTATAATTTTTTCTAACTCAAATAGAAATAAATTCTTGCTCCTGTTTTCTGTGTAAGCAGTAAATCTTCAATTAATAGATTAATAATAAAGAAAATGAATATATACACAGAGATTTATAATTAAAATGTAGTAATCTCAGTTACAGAGCATTAGGGTCATCTGCCTTCTATTGTTATGCTCTTTTTTATCCAGTCATCAGAGCTATATCTATTTGTTAGAGGGTGCTTCGCTCACATCTGTAATGTGCCCGTTGCTAGTTGAATCAGAAGATACAATAGACGAAGTACTTGAGTCTTCAAGTATTCACTAGAACTTAATGATGAAGACAATTGTGTAGTGTTGACCGCAATTGACTGAGGGCAAAAGCTTTTGGTCGTTACTGCGGTATAGGCTGTTCTTTCTTGATTCGCCGAGTCTGATGATGGTACCATGACTCTGGTGTTCTTTGATATCCTCGAGGATCCGCTTGCCGTTCTTGGAGTTAATGTAATGACTCTGATTAGGTATTTTATGCCAGGTACTGTGTGCAACAACCTAAATGGGGCCAATCATGAATATTCTTATTGGCTAATACAATCATGAAATATCCCAGAGATCCACTAGGATTGTTGGATCTTATCTTAATAAAATACTTAATTTTGGTTGGTACAAAAAATGTGCGATCCACAATCTTGGAATCTGACTTTGCACTTAACTATTAATAGTTATTTACAGCTTAAGCCAATAGTATGACTCTGATTGGATAGTTTATGTACACGTATACTAACCAATTATAGAGAGTTTAATAACTAATTACTTCACACAATTATAAATAATTAAACTAATCTACGTACTAGCTTTTTTATAACAACACTATTAACACAAAATCAAATGATGCAGTAAGATTATTAACTAGAGTGCTTTAAACAAGCTTTAAATGCCATCCACAATAAGTATCTGTAATATTATTTCTGATTACTCAATCTTATTGAACTTAAATTTGGTCTACATTATGAGTATCATATAATTAATAGTTAACAAGATATTAATTATATGAAAATGATAGTAGACTAGTTTTTTGCAGACTTGAAAGAGAGATTTCCGAATCGTAACTATATACACAGCCTAAGTGAAAGATAACTATAGCTAAAGTATTTAATTACTCAATACTAGCCTATTCATAACTTTTGTATAAATCAATAATTACTGATTAGATTATCAAGTAGTCTATATATCTAGCATGCTATATTTAGAAAGTTTTTAAGGGTTCTGCCTGTAACAGGATCTACCTCTTGTTTTCCTGCAGTTAGACTGAATAAGGCTCTTTTGCCTTTATTTATTTGTTTACTTTTAATTATATTTGGCATATGTAATGAGTGAGATAATTTTTCAATCATTATTTCCAATTGGGAATTGTGATCACTTGTGGTCACGTTATTCACTTTAATCCCCAATTACGTCATGTGATCCCATGTCTCCCAAGATCCCTACAATTCCAAAAAACCAAGAACTTCTAGATCTGTAACTTACTCGGTATCCTACCATAGTATAAATTATAGCTATTTTCTTATATACATTATTATTATAGAATGTTCCCTTCTACATTCAGACAAGTTGATGGTAGACATATCAATTCAATAAATTTATTGGTAATATTACTATCAGTGAAAACAGAACACACCAACACATCATTTTATAATTGGTAAACAGGAACCTGAATCATTCAGAGACATTAAATAGCATATAATACATAGAAAGATCTGTTATATAGAGTTTAAATGCTTGGCTCTTCAATTATTACAACTATTAACAAACTAGTTGTGCTACCATATTTCATAATTCTAAACACAGTAATGCTTAGAAACAACAAAATACCTAAATAAACAATATATTACGACCAGAATTTCTGATTGAAAATTGCAATTACAAGCAATCTAAAAATCTACTAAAATTTCAGAGTGCCAAGAGCAATTAGAATAATCGTGTTGGAACCAAAATGTTCAATGCCTTTTTTGCTACAGTTTATTTCTTTATGTTACAAGACCTTTAACTCTAAATGAATTCGTAATTTTAAAAAGATTAGTCGATGCATAGTTTGCAAGCACTTGCATTAGAGCTATTAGCTATTCTAGTAAGGAAGCACTAGTATATCCTGATTAAGATAGGATCAGACATCCCAAGTGGATCTTTGTGATCTTTTATAATTTGTATTGGCCATTAATAATATTTGTGATTAATCCCATTTAATAGCCAAAAGCTGGAACTAGTGGTAAAACAAACGTGTAAAAGGAACGGTTCTAGACAGAGCTATAAATATTAATAAACCAGATCTATTGGCAGGCACCCGAGTAGAGAGCCAAAAATAAAAAAAACCAATTATTTTAAATAAGAGACTATGAACAGGCACAAAAGAAAGCCCCAACAAGGAACAGAAGAACAGAAGACAAAGCAAGAGCAACATATATTTTTATTCACAGTACACATACATACCCACTATCAACTGTAATAGGTACCGTAAATATTGACAAGGCGTCTATCCCCATTGATAATGACGATTCCAAAAGATCAATGGTTAATATAAATTTGGCAATGTATAACATGATTACAGTTCAGCATACTAAATATGACGACAGCAACTTACTCATATAAGGAAAGAAACTTTGACCCTACGAATAACCCCACTAGATCTGATTCGATTTGAGTCAGATTCTTTTCTTAATAGGGTTATGGGCCCTTCTCGCACGCTTCCAATCAACAACTCCCAACTCTCTCCAAAAACTCAAGAGCCCTTTACTTTTGATCCAACCATTTCTCCTTTACCTATAGACACCAATCAGCAACTTCACTAGCGCGCTTCCTGTAATACGCAGCAAGACATTACTATATCTCAAACACCTAGGGACGGCAACACTTCTTAAAACAAAATGCAATCAGATTTCCACAACACCATTGATGCTATACTACAACAAAATACACAGTGTAATCAGTTGATGCAACAAGTCATCGAACAAATGTAAAAAATATCTGCCCAATTAAACATAATCGGTCAGAAACAAAATACCAAACCTACAGTACCCATGGATACTAATCAATTTCAACAGAAAATAAGTAAACCAATTAACCATATTAAGAAAAGAATTTGATTCGGATCGATTCGGATCTAGTGGGGTGATTCATAGGATCCAAGTTTCTTCGCTTATTTGAATTAAGTTCTCGCGGTCTTATTCAGTGGGATGACCTGTAATCGTGTTATCCTCTGCCGAATTTGTACCAACCCTTACTCTTTTGGAATTGTCGGCATCAATGGAAATAGACACCTTGTTAGTATCTACGGTACCTATAATAGTGCGAATGTGTGTATGCTGTGAGTGAAGATATGCTAACATCTTTTGTTCTTGCTCTATCTTCTGCTCTTCTGTTTCTTGTTTAGGTTTCCTTTTGTGCCTGTTTATAGTCTCTTATTTAAGATAGTTATTTTTATTTTTGGTTCTCCAATGGGGAGCCTGCCAATAGATTTGGTTTGTTGGTATTTCCCCTCCCAGCTCAGTCCAAAACCGTTCCTTTCATATATTTGGTTTGCCGCCAGTACCAGCTTTTGGTTAACTTAAATGCAACCAATCACAAATATTCTTATTGGCTAATATAATTCATTAAAGATTACAGAGACCCACTAGGGATGTCCGATCCTATCTCGATAAGGTTAAACCAGTGTTTCCTTGTTTGAATGGCTCATTAGCTTTTATGTAAGTGCTTGCCAACTATGCATCGACAAATCAATTTAAAATTATGTGTTCATTTAGAGTTAAAGGTCTTGTAACGTAAAGAAATAAACTGTAACAAAAAAAAAGCATTGAACGCATTGGCTCCAACACTATTATTTTAATAGATCTTGGCACTCTGAAATTCCAGTAGATTTTTTTATCACTTGTGATTGCCATTTTCGATCAAAACATTTGGTCGCATCGCAGCACAATACGATCAGTTTGCACCTGATCAAAAGCAGCAAACATATTAACATATTGCCTCAATAATATTTAAATCTTAACCAATTGGTTATGTCCCAGGAATCCAGGGAAGAACGGAAACAAATATTCGAGATATATGCAACTAAATCAAGCCTTCATTCCAGATCAAGTCAGAATCGCCAATGAAGACAAAGCTTCTTTCTCCCTAGACTCTTTCAAGACCAAGAAAATATATGCATACGCATCTAAGCCCTGATAAGGAGGCTATGATCATCAACCTCACCTCAAAACAACTAAAGCCAATCTAGAGATAAGAGAGATTCACATTTCCTTAGATAGAGACTTGACTTTCAGCTATACCGCACGGGCCCAAAGTATGAAGTAAATTTCAAATTGCACTAGATACCAAATTACATAAACTGGAATCAACACAAACAATACCAATAATACAAATTTAAATCAAAGATAGTGAATATATATATATAGGGCCCCATTCCTTTTTAAACTTTAATCCTAATATAACGTTGGTCAAACTCATTACAAATCCAAATATATTCTTATAAAATCAAAGTTATTACCTTCAAAATTGTCCGAGTATGATTGCTCGGGAAGTAATATCCATGGTGATACCATCATTGTTGCTGATTGGATGCTGGTCTTTTGTACATTACAAATATATAAACACCTCATTTTATGATCATCTATTATATACCAAGGCTGTTCATTTTAAAATATATTTAGCATATTTTTATATATATATTTTTTAAAAAAACTATGACCTACTCCGTGATTCATCGTTGTAATTAGTGCTGAAAAAAAAAAGCTACTGTAGAAATAGTAATAGAAAATATTGATTTCAAATAAAACTATGGAAATCATACTACCTCTTTGGGTTAAGTCACTATCCAATTATCTAGATCCTGATAAATAAGAGACCAATCAAAAATCAAATAAAACCTTCCTGCCACCCCAATTACAAACACCATTAATTCTAATTGCGCTACTAATGATATAAAGTCAAATAATAATCTTAGCTTGATCACTAGCACAGCAATCATCAGTACAGTTTTATGCCTTGCGGAATTAAATAGATTCTGTAGTTTTCCTTCAATAACCATATTTGAACACATCACCGTATTAGGACTTAGTTTTAACTAATAAAATAATTATAACTATATTTATTTTGCCTATGTTAGCTGGTTCTATCTCTCCGATATTAATCCTCAATTGGTCTACGTTATTCAACCGGGATTAATATGTTTGTTGTTCCGTTTATTGAAACCCTTCCCTTCCTGTGTATGGTAGGACCTAAAATACTACTATGACAGGCGCTACTGCTTGAGATTACCCCATTATATCTCTAATCACTATGTCCCCTCAGTACCGTTGCCACACCTAACAACCTAGATTGTATCTACGTATATTAACTCAATTATGATATCAACTGCATTCTTTTATTGGCTCAATCAAATATCTCAATCAGGACGTAATGCATTAATAAATCCTAGATTAAACCACAGCCAATCAATTGTTACTAACTCGACTTAATCTACATTAAACAGCTTATACGCATATATCATAGACTAGGTAAAGTGTAGACCATACAGACTTTCTTTCTCCAAACACCTCCTTATAAAGCACACTAAATAATAATAATAAAAAAATTATATAGTATCCTTTGTTAACAACAATAGATAAAAAAGAAAATTTATTAGATGTTTAACCATATACCCCCATCTTCGACTTTCTTATATATAACAATCCATTAAGCTGAGGGGGCACTCCTACAACATACATACATATGACTACCGTGCTCCCTAATATGCTGCTCTTACATGCGATGTTGTCAAGTATTTTTAAAAGCATCTAAATAAAAAATACAATAGCAGCTATGGAAACAAGAGTTAAAAACGCCATGATATTATGATATATATATATATACATATATATACCAAAAATCAATATGGAAGTACACACATAACGTAGTGTATCTTCCTCTCTGTACTTATCGTTTTACACATAACCCGGGTAGAGTAAGAATAATAGCACTTTAACTAATTAACACAGTACTACAATGTCCCCTATTCAATCAGATCTTATTCAAGCAGAGCTCTGATACTCTTAGGTGTGTCGGCATCTTGGAGGTGTTTCGTAGAGAATCTCAAAGCGTTCAGTAGGTTCCCGGTCTGGGGTAGACGCTCTTTCAGCACTCGCACAACGTTGCGGGTCTGTATAGTAGATTGGAGTAGAGTAGAGTATAGTATATATATGTATAGGGTAAGTAGGTTAGTATAGTAAAGTATATATATAATGATCGAGTATTAGCATGGGTGGGCTTACATATACATACAAATATACATACACATCACATGACTGTATATAAGAGAGTTTATCTTGGTGCGAGTACATCCGTGTATGTGTGTATTTTGTAGAGTATGAGAATGTAAGGTCTAATTATCCACATTTTTCATTATTCTAAGGGTTTATGTATATATCCATATACATGCATGCATATGCTTTAGAATGTGAATTATATAACATATGGTAACACAAACCATCATCCTGCTTATCATGTCTTACTATAAACACCTCTAGATCTCGCTTGTATCATGGCATTGACTCGGCACTAACATTGGGAGGATAGCATAGAAAGATGTATACAAGAAACAAAGAATAAGAATTAAACAGAAAATACAATTGGATATTAAATGAAAGCCAGCCATGTTAGAGAATAGTGAATCATGCCTATATATATATACATAAGGACTAGAACATACATCAAGTATGGATTTCTTGCAAAAGGCACCGGAGGGTTGCACGTGGTCGTAAAGAATGACGCAGCCAGTCATAACCCTCATACACAGTACTAAGGTGTCTTTGTTTTTGAATCGACACACCGCATCCCTATGTGTATAGGTGTGTGTATATGTGTATATAGATTATGTATATGCGGTATAGAATAAGAAAGTATAGGATAGTATAGTGTGGGTTGGCAACAGACGGGTGCTAAGGAAATGTAAGTCATTAAGTAATATATTAAGTATCTATAGGCACATTACATTAAAATTAATGTCATACAGTTCACTCTACACCCTATGTTCCCTATTCAAAACAAAACCAACCAAATACCTATCTAATCTAACCAACCAAATATTGGTACCTACGTTTTTTCTATATCAATACCAATGCATATACCCTCTGACTGGCCCATACCAACACACTCCCTCCTTCTTATTGGCCTTCTTTCTTTTATCGCTCATGAACTACGCTCCTTACCCCTTACCCTCCCTTTACAGGGCCTGATAATCAACCAATCCAGACAGACTTACGTGTTTTCTACCATGCCTCGGCACACCTCGGATATAACCGCGAAACAGTCCGTGATATTCTCCAATGGTACGTCTCCCTAAAGGAAGTGGCTTACGGTCAATAGATCTATGTACATAGGCAAGTTTTTAATCCTTATACACCATTGGTGCATATCTCTATTATATTTTACTTCATGTAGCCACATTATGATATGTTGGTATATATATAGGATTATATGAAAACAGAAAAACTACTCTAATGTATCTTTTTTCATTTAATAAAAAAATGTTGGGTATGTAAGTTCACAGTAATATAATAATCACGTAATATGAGTAAGTATGATTAGAGTTCGGGTAGTGATAGTACAGCAGTATATGCATGTAACCAATAGATAGACACCATGACCATAACAAGGTAGATATGTTATTGGCTGTACAGGTACCAATGAAAAGTATCATAACATACCTGTTGTGCGAATTGGGAGACTATGGTGATAGTACAGTTTAGGAAGGGGGTGGGGTAAGCATAGAAGAGGGACATCCTATTGGCCAGCTCGTCACCCACTACCACCTCATTCTGCGACTAGTCCAATAAGAAAAAAAGAAAAAAAAGACGGGTAACTTATGAGAAAGACATTTTGGGCCAATTAAGATCTACTTTTAAATAAGCTGCCCAATCATATTCAACCTATATATATATATATATATATATAAGTGAATATTACCATAGCGATTTATGGAATTTGTATTTTTGAGTGAATGCTTGTATCCCCCTAGAGGAGGAAAAAGGCGGGGCTTATAGGTAGAGGGTAGATGTACCTATATATGTAACAGTACTAGTGCCTTCACATATACATGCACACCTCTCCCTCCCCTATAACCCTATATATATATATATATATATAGACATATAACCATATATAGACCTAAAACTACAGCCATATGATCACGGGCCTATCAGGCCTACTCTTACCCCTGGGTGCATTTTCATTCGGGATACCATGCGACGATAGTAACTAAAGTCATTTTGGATGGCTGGGTTGCTCATCTTAAAGTCATCAGCTGAGAAAGAGAGAGAGAGAGGCAGTAGGGTATTAGGGTACTAGGTAGAGGTAGGAGAGGGTGGGAGGATGTGTCGTAGGGTATATATGTATATGTATATATATATGGAGTGCAGTAGAATGTGCTACACCCAAAATAATAAAATAATAATAATAACAATAATAGGAACAATAGCGATATTAATTCTAATAGTAATACTAATTATTAATGATAAAACTGCAAAAAGAGAAAGAAAAAGAAGAAGCAAGAGAATGGGAAAGGTAGCCAATCGTGTGTAATTATGTAATTATTAATACTAGCAAGGGTGTGTGTGTGTGTGTGGGGTGGGGGGGTTATTGTGAAACAACGAGTAAAAGACCTCAAGGCCTCAATTTACACATACTTCCATGTTAATATACAGACCCCCCTAGACCTCTGTATACGTACCTGTAAGCACAAAGTGCATAATCTCGGCAAATTGCTTGGTAAGCGCCTGGCGGGCATCTAGACTCTTCGTTGTGGGCGTCTCTAGACAGAGTGCACGAAGTATCATAGGAACCGCCGCCTCTAATAGGTGGAAAGACAGGGCAATCAGAGTGAGGCAGGCGTCAGGTAAAGGTAAGGTATGGGTAGAATAGGGTAGGGTTGACAGTGTAACGCTGTCTATTAATAGTCCTGTTTACTTATTGGTTACAAATGATAAAAGACTTGGGATTACATAGTTACAGGGAGAAAGGAGAAGGATAAAGTAAACAGTCCAATAAAAACACTTACCTAGATTCTCGGCATATTCGTATACCTGCTTCAACTGTTGAATCAAAGGACATACCTGTAGACCAAAGCAATTTAATAACTGGTTGAAAAACACGTCATCCTCTTTTAACAGTGCACTGGTAATTAAAGAAAGAGTGTTTAATAGTATATATACATACACCTATATAGAGTATTGTCTCGTCTCATCCCACCTTAGATTACTAAAAAAATAATAACCAATTTTAGGAAGAACCAGAAAAGAATTATTGGCTCTAACGGGTTATTTACATCATACCGGGAAAACAAATGCACTAAATTATTGAATAATTAAAGATTAAAGAGAGGTACATCACAGAAAGAAAATTAAATAAGGTAGAGGTAACAAGCCTATATAGTACTTAGGATGTATGTAAGATATATCCTACCCTCTCCCTCTTCCTCTCCCTCTCCCTCTCTCCCCTATGTCCTCACTTACAGTTTGCCAGGTCTGTTCCTCTAATTTGGGGTTGGCTATGGCTTGCCTAATCGCCTCGGAGGCTCCTTCGTAATGTTTCAACTGTTCTAAAACGGCAGTGGAGTCCTGAAGTTTCTCGGACACAAATCTATACACGGTCTCTTCCTGGTGGGTAGGTTCAGCATCTGTGTTGTAAAAGGCAAGAGAGAAAAAGATGTAGAGAAAGAGAGGGAGAGGGAGAAGGAGAAGGAGAAGGAAGAAGAAGAGTAAAAGATGAAACGAGAGAAACAAAAGGTCAGCCCTAAGAGCTATGGGATTACAGGTACAGCTGAACTAGTTAAAGTGAAACCCATAATAAAGCACCTAGAGAAGAAAGAGGCGGACTTAAGTAAGAAATTATCGTTAGAGAGAGACAGTCTATAGGCTGCAGGTCATAAGGGAATAGATTCATATAAAAAACATAACATAATTGGACATATATCAGGGTGATGATGGACGTAGGCACATGTCAATAAGCTTACTAATAAGTACAGATCTATCTATATCTATATATATCTATATATGATGAGCAGGCTCCTACAGGAATTACATTATGGTGAGAGGCTAATATGGAGTGAGAGAAAGAGTGAAGTGTGATGCCAGAGAACGAACAACCAAGAAAAAGACAAACAGGTAATAAATAAAAAATCATAGCAACATAAAGTAAGAAAGAAAAACAACAATAAAATCGGTTATTTACTTTCAAAATCCAAAAAAAGCTCTACAGCCTCTTTCTTGTTCTCTTTGCGAAGAGAAGCAAATAATTGTCCCATAGTACTCTGCGGATAATAATACAATTAAAATGCAAATAATAATGATAGGGCTTGGTTGAATAGAAGGACGGGCAAGGTATATATGGTTATTAAACACGACAACCAGAGGTACATTACACGAATACTTCATTTTATTCTCCCTTATCTCTGCCTATAAATATCTTTCATGTTCACCTTTTCTTTTTCTATTTCTCGGCCATATATACACAAAAAAATCATAAGACTATTGGTAGACTATTTTTTAAAGAGTATTAATAAATACAATAATCACTTGGAAGGTACTAAAATGACATAAAGCCTCACACTGTAATATTCTATTGGGTATTCAATTAAGATAAAATTATTATTACTATTATTATTATTATTACGCTGAGTGCAACTAAGGAAAAGCATGTCTTCCACAGGGGGATATAGATACCGCCATAGTAACACCATAGCCAACCACATAAAACAATAGGAACACAGAAGATTATATAGTACATACATACCACTATGCATGGTTATACCGAATATTTCTTTCATATAATAATAGCCTGTAAAACAGGTCAAAAGGGTGTCTATTTATTAGGATGACTTATATTTAACCAAAAAATAGTTCACACGTATATGAATGATGATAAAAGGACTATATGTAAATATGCTATATCCGATATTTGTAGTTATTACATAAGATTATTTTTTAAAACAAGGTAACTTGGCAGATCTATTGCTGATAATAATATTGAATTATGTTTGAGGTAAATATACTGTCGTCATAATTACATTGCTTAAGAAAAAACTACATGATTTAAAAAAACACTTCTACTATGCCGAAACATGAATAATTCTTCTCCTATCTTCCCCACACAACTAACTAATAAGAACTATAACTTACCGGGATGTATGCTTAGGTTGAGGTAACAGTTAATGTAGTATACAATACTTATGAATACTTATATCCGTCAGGGCAGAAAAAAGGAGAGTCACATATGATGTTTCTGATTATCCTACAATATTAATTGAAAAAGCAAGAATAAAATAAAGTACAACCGACTAAAATTAGTAAAATGAATTGGTTATCTAAATATATATATACGCGTGCTGATGTTAATTAAAACTCTTCAAAGGGGCTTGTTTATATTTATACAATTAACTAGGTGACTATATTAACTAATACATACACATAGATATGACAATAACATTACAGATAGATAGTAGTAACTTATTAGTGCTTTTTTCGACCAGCTTGATCCGCCTCGCCCGTTATTGACGCACCCCATCTGCCAGTTGAACAAGACACTGGCTTGGGGGTTTTATCATTAATATAAAAATTACTTACTTTAAACATTTCTGGGCTAAATATAGATTTCTTTTGATAATTTATATATATACATATATTTATACATTGATGACTGATAAACTACTATAGCAGTGCAGTAATTTGTTTTGATATTACATATCTCTACCAAAAAAAGCATTAATTGTTAATATTTTCACGTAATGTCATTTACAACCTATTTTAAGACTGGCTTGGGTAAACCCCATATTTACAAGTTTAAGGTGAATAAATGATTTCCGGATTCCTTTGGTTCATTGGCTAAAATGGTAACGAATTGTCGCCGTGGTAAAATATTTTTAAACCATTAATAAAAATAAAATACTACAATGCCAAAAAAATTTATATATTTTAATTAATTATTAATTATAAAATTATTTACACTCTTTATTATTTTGAAAATAAATAAAATACTTAAATTTTTAATTAAGATGCCTATTTTGTCTCCTTTTACAACCGTATGTAAATAATATTGATATGTTATCATGGTATTTTTTATTTTTAGGTTTTATTCCTTGGAGGTCATTCCAGCAGTGACAGGGTAACTATTTAAACTGGGCTCATTTTCTTTTTAAAATTTAAACGAATTATACAATACAAAAAAAAATGTGAAAGAAGTAAATGAAAAAATAAAATGTCTTCAAATTTAAAATAAATTTACAGAAGAAGATATCAAAACAAGAATGACTACATTGAAAGGACTATTTGCATTGCATAGTATGCATGAGATAGTAGATATATGTAAAGAGTAGAATTTATATTACGAGACGAGAAATCATATTATGAGCCTATAAATAGTAATATAATATAACCATATAGGGTATATATTTAATTCAGATTCCATTTGCATTATCGATCTGATTGCTTACTATTTTATGCATAATTACATACAATTACATAATAATAGTAAACAATCCAAAGTCTTTGACTTTATTATTAAATATTCATTGTTGTAGTGAAGATACAGCCTATTATACCTACAAGACTATAAAGAATTTACCAGGCTTCCAAAACATCTATTTAACCTAGTATAATTAGTGGTAGGAATACACTCAAGTAATCTAGTGGAAATAGATGTATAGTAACAAGTGTTTAATATTTTATATACTGTGGGCAGTTTGGCGTGATAGAATCAACCGGACTGGACATATAAAAGGGGTTCACTACCACACACTGTCATGTTTGAATTGTGGAAGAGCCGAACCTATGTTATTATTCATGTCTTATCATGGGTAAGAATGTGTATTAGTATTAACTTGGCAATATTAACTTTTTATCAAAGTTATACCTATATTAATAGAGTCACAACCTGGAGATGGTTTGATGTGTGAGATTACCCATTTATTTTGAATATGTATCCAAAGCAATACTCTTGTGTGTAGTTAGGTTCAAACCTATGCAGGATTAGTTGAGGGGTGTGGTCATGCTAGGTTTATGGCTTCCATGTTTTATTATAGGTAGAACTTACGATAAATCCTCCATAGACAGTATTTAAAGCATTTGTTCTTTCCTCTAATGCTTCAAAAAAAAATAGTTTTTAATTTGCTTTGTTTTTCCTCTACGTCTCTTTATGTTTCTGGTTTTAAAATGCGCTTTCATATGCATATTTATATGATTAGGATACAACCAGTAGTAAGACAAAGAGGAAAGTGAGAGAAATCCAGCCACCCTTGTATAATAACCGGTCTAAACATTACATAAACTGAGCTATGATAAGTGTGTTATTTATATTTTTAAATTATGTATTATAAAAAGGTTTTTACTAATTCAAATGCCTTCTTAAAAACTATTTCCAATTCTATTAATTCATAATTCTCTACTTTTTACTATACATAAAGACAGAGAAGTATATTATTTACCACCAATTTGTTATTTATTTACTAAGAAATATATGCTAAATGCTCAAATGATTTTATTATACTTAAAACAATAAGCAGACGTTTGTGATTATGAATAAAATATAATTTAGTTTCCAGGACTGAAGCATACCAAGCCACTGGTGGATCTTGATTTATAAAGTTAATCTATAAATACAGTATGATGTCCAGTCTATTCAATCCAATCATAAGGGATAACAGAGGAAGGGACCCCACAGGTGGCGGTATGGTTAGGGTCATTCCTGGACTATATTAAGTATAAAGGAGAGAAGGTGAGTACTGGTATCTGGAGGGGCCAATAGGTAAGGTTGATACCCAAACATATAAATAGAAATTGTACTTTATACGGATAGAGTCTTATATACATATAGATTGATTTGACTTAAAATACAGGTAGATATACATACATGCATACTATCATACATACTAGCATACATACTATTATACATATAGATATAGAAATATTTACATACATATATACATACATACATACATACACCCAATTTCTTTCTTTAATAGTATACTCTATTCTGTTCTATCATCCATTCCTTTTTCTTCCCTCGTCTCTTACTCTCTCTGGTCTCTGGTGTTATTCTAGCCCTACGCCTTTCCACCCGTAATTCGAAAGGTATCTACAATATTCTAATATCACAGCACAGGTGCAAGGTTGGCAACTACATAGATGTATATTTGTAGTATTATCCCTTTTGGTAACTAAGGAGATATTCCTGTCGCTATGGGTCGCACATAGTCAGAAAGGTGATTGGTCTCATGCCTAGCTGCATTCTTTGCATATTTATCATCCCTTTTGATTCAATGTATATATATATGCCTTTATACTCTACTTTAGTTTCCCATTGGCTCATACCCTATCGATAATCACATGACATTGAGGCAATAGGGTCCATTGGTCCTAATTATTATTATTATATACCAGCATATGCATCAATAATGGCGATCCTATCATCCACTAATACATTCCAAATGATTTCCAACCAATCATTTAACCATGACCTGAAACCTTCCAGTCAACGTGCCATTTTACATTCTATTGATTTTCGCGGCTATAGCCGACGGTAAGTGGCTGAATATCATACTAAATCTAGATATTCCTTGTTGAAGTATAGTATTCTATTGGTTTGAAATGGAAATTAGAGATAACCGATTAGATTAACGATAGAGTAGGGTAAAATTATTGCTGATTTTGAAGGAAGAAATTGATAGAAGTAAATAGTAGGCTGGGAATTATAGATTAGGATGTATTAAGGATATTGATTGCGATAATTAGGAGGCTATTTTTGATTGGATATATTAAATATAATCATTAGGATAATTGAGGTACTAGTATTGATTGGATGTTTTAAAGGCAATGATTGTCATAATTAAGAGGCTATTATTGATTGGATAATGAGAGGTGGGGTGCATAATTCGATTGCATAAATGGTTTTAATATACATATACCCATATAAATACATATAAACACACATACATACTTACATCTTCACCTTTCCTATTGGCAGGCAGTTTTCAAGCTCTGCTAATGCTCATTGCTTATGGGTGGAAAATCACACGAGAGAAATTAGCGGATGGGGCAGGGGCCATCTTTTATATACCAATCACAATCACTGTCTCTATGCTAACCTACACCTGGATCTGGGCCAAGGGTGGGATGATGAAGGGGAATACCGTGACTACTAAACCTATAGAGATCTACCTGTTGATAGTAATACACCTCTCTATCTAATATATACACTAGTGCATAGAGTATTGTCTAGACGCTATAGTGTAGGTATCAGGGAGTCATAGTCTATACTTTATTAGAATACACCTCCTTTCTTATACCAGAGAGCGTGCAGCCTAGTGGTATTCTATGTAGAAACATATGCATTATCATCATACATGTGTAGAGCTCTAGGTCAGGTCAGCCAGTAATACATTAGCGAGATAGTAAGAGTAAGACCTAGCCTACCCATTCCCACATTCCTACGCATATGCCCCTACAGATCTCCAGTCTAGTATATCTCCTTACTATGGTCTATATGTGGGGCTGGGTGTTCCGCGTCATCAACATAGAGAAGGCTAGACTGGCCCGACAGATACAGGCCAAGAGGTCACGTGTGGAACTGGAGGTGAGTGATTGGTGGGATATTATCTGGGGTAGGGCTACGTATGGTATATGGTGTACATACAGGCATGCATACCTAAACATATGGCCATACATGTGTATAGGCATAGGTATGGGTATAGGAGGGAAGTACACAGATATAGTATAAAGAGGAGGGAAGTACACAGATATAGTATAAAGAGGAGGGGAGAGTCCCCTCCCCCCCCCCACCTTGGTGTCATTATTATTGGTTTGTTCCTTTTTATCATCTTGCTCTCTCTTCGTATTGGATACTCACTGTCTTGGGATGTTCATATACATATACCGTATTTCCATATATAATTATACACATGGCACGTATATTTGTGGATCTGGAGGTGTAAGGGGATCTAGTCGCCCTACCTACCAATAGCTGTTAGGCTCATGCTACATCAACCAATAAATAATACGATCTCTCAAGGCATTGCAGGAAGACTTCTCTCTTTCTATTGATCGTAATAACGTCATAATGACGTCATTGTTAGTGGATTTCTCTTCTCCCTTATTACTCTGGTGCTTAGTGTATATATATCCAGTAAGAATATTATATTCATTTTAATCTATCCCCGCTGTATGGGCTATGATATTTATGGTAGTGACTTATTCAATCACCTATCATCAGGATGTTATCGACGAATCGGAGGGCTTGACCCAAGAAAGAAATGACGTAAGCTATTACTCTGTTATTACTCTGTCTTTCTCTATTTCTTTATCTTTCTCTCCATCTCCCTCTCTCTATATTTTAGTAACACGTGATCTTATCGTCATTGTCTTCCCACCCCCTCTATATATACTTGCTTGTCATGCGATTTACCCATCTACCAATAAAATTAACCTATAGTAACCTTATAAGGCACAGGCTATGGATCATCCAGTAATTGACGCTACTGACACGGGGGTGATGACGGGAGTGGACATTACCCACCAACCAGAAGCAATTACCGAAGAGGAAGAGCCAACTTCCAACAAGTATGTGTGTAGGATGATAAGGACTAGTGATACGTCTATTATTAGATAGACCTATTGCTATGTCTCTTTTCCGCATTATAAAAGGAGCAATGGACAGGTGATTCTAGATTTAGAAATTTATCCGCAGTGCCTGCCTGTACTTAACTCTTCCCACAGATAATGGCTATACAATTAGTGCATTAATTAATGATCTACATACACAAGGCTATACAATTCTGTATGGTCATCAATGCAATTGATATAACTCTTTATATATAATTGGTGCATATATTAATGATTTAATTACACATGCAAGGCTATACAATTCTGTATGGTCATCAATGCAATCGATATAACTATTTATATATAATTAGTGTTAATTAATGATCTAATTAGTTAATAATTCAGTTAATTAATTCAACAACAATTTAATTGCCCAATAATTTATTGAATTTATTATTATTATTATTTCTTTCTTTTACCTAGTGAATTATCTAATTGGTTAATCCATTAGATCATGAATGAGTCAATTAATTAATTAACTAATTGAGCAATGGCCTAGTGATATTAAGGTACGTGACCACCCCCCAGTGAGATAGATGGAGTGCAGAGGAGACTCCGGGAAGGACCAGAAAACGACACGGCTACCATGCCCCTCAAGGCCAAACTAGCACTCTTATCGTGAGTATATGTGTATATGTAAGGTAGAGACCCTACGATGCGTAGGGAATATACACAGAGTTAGAGGTCCTTATACACGCATATACATATACATATACACCTATACAAAGCCATCCTAATCCAGTTTCTATTCACCTACTGGTACAATAAAATGCTACATGTGTTCTTTCTATCTCTCCTATCCTGTATGAGATTATGCACTCTATGTTATTTCCTAGTACTTATTAGCACCAAGATATATCCCTTTATTTATTTATACATACACCCTCCACCCAGGCGCTACTTCCTAGCCCTGAGCCTGTATCTAGTGTCTTCGCTGATAGTGCCCCTGGTGACTATGTATGCTACCCCAGGATCTACCAGCCGTCTGGTATTGCTGGCCTGTCATAATGCCCTCTCCATATTGTTTATGGCTGGTCTTACGTAAGTACTTGGCTATTCTCGACCCCTCTCTGGTAGAGCCCTTTTTTGATATATATAGCATAGTATAGAATAGTGTATAGTATAGTACAGTATAGTATAGTATATAGCATATAGTATTAAGTGTAGTATAGTATAGTATATAGTATATAGTATTAAGTGTAGTATAGTATAGTAGAGTGTATAGTATAGTACAGTATAGTATAGAGTATAGCATAGTATAATATAGAGCATAGAATAGAATAGTATAGTATATAATATAGAGTAGAGTAAAGTATAATATAGCAGTGTACAGTATAGTACAGTATAGCATATAGTATAGAGTATAGTATAGTATAGTATAGTATAGTATAGTGTATGGTATAGTACAGTATAGTATAGAGTATAGAATAGAATAGTGTAAAGTATAGAGGATAGAGTATAGGGTATAGCATAGTATAGTATAGAATAGTATAGAATATTATAGTATATAATAGAGTAGAGTAAAGCATAGTATAGTATAGTATAGTATAGTATAGTATAGTATAATATAGTATAGTGT
>NAOQ01000383.1:61482-71708 GCA_002751075.1 Ichthyophonus hoferi
ATATAGTGTATGGTATAGTACAGAATAGTATATAGCATAGAGTATAGTATAGTATAGTATAGTATAGTATAGTGTATAGTATAGTATATAGTGTATGGTATAGTACAGAATAGTATATAGCATAGAGTATAGTATAGTATAGTATAGTATAGTATAGTATAGTATAGTATAGTATAGTGTATAGTATAGTATATAGTGTATGGTATAGTACAGTATAGTATATAGCATAGAGTATAGTATAGTATAGTGTATAGTATAGTATAATAAAGTATAGTGTGACCTATATAACAGTCAGGACGACATTTCGTCTCCTCCTGCCTACCATACTATATGTATACGCACACCTTAATGCAATCTTTATGTAATGACCCAATCATATACCTTTATTTTACCACATATACCTCTATGTACTATGCATTTCCCTTTGACCAATCAGATATATTATACTATAATCATATATATACCTTGGTCCCATCGTCATCATCCATCCTGCGAGGTATCCAATTAAATCACAATATTTCTCATAGGTATATCTTCCGCCTGCGCCAAGCCAGTCCCTACTTTATGCTAGAAGAGTATGATGACGATGGGGTGAACGCTATTGACACTGAGGCAGAGGGCCACCACAGTGATTGAACCATTAATTGATTAAAGCTAATTAGTGATCAATTGACCATTAATTTGTATTAGTTGGACGATTAGTAGTTATTTTTAGGTGGCGTTTTAAAAATAAATTCATCTTTTCCAGTGGCGAAACAAGGGTTATGTATGTGTGCTTATTGGTTGAGGTTTTTTTAAAGGAAAATTGTAAAATAAGTGCCTAAAGGTTATTGGACTGATAGAGTTTGTGTAGTTTTAGTATATATATGTATATATATGTCTTTATGTATGTATGTAAATATGTATCGCATGCTTACCTTGTATAACAAGTGTTTAGATTAACGTCTGATCTGATTACCAATTCTTTGCTCACTGTGTATATTTCTCTCACTTATAGAATCATGTATGTATATGTATGTATTATGTATGTATGTATGATGTGTGTATGTATGTGTATGTGTATGCATATAATTAGTAAAAAAACAATATAACACGCAAGACCCTCTCCCTCACTCTAGCTAGGCCAATGATATGCCATTCCCAGCCTCTATATTATAACCTTACCAATGATTGGTTTAGTTAGCTGGCTAACAAAAACACCAAAGTTGGGCATAATCCCGTCTGATAAACCAATTAAAATCTAAGGATTACTGAATAAAATGTGTATTTATTTTATATCAACCGACTGGTGCCCAGGTCACGTTATAGAGATACCACCAGGGTATCCAATAATAATCCGTCTTTATGTATATTAAATTTTATTAGTTCTAAACAGCGCCACTAATTGGTAATGGCTATACACATGATTTAATATTACAACTCTGTTTAGGTTCTAGAATGTTTGTTCGTGAATGAAGTATTAAAGTGCAAGTATGATTGGTCTCTCCTAAGGCTAGGTAGGGAATGGAGCTAAAATATTATTGGTTCCCTTCTAGCCGTGTTCAAATGCAGCGTCTAATTCATCTTGGGCTATCGCTGCTTGTTGTCTCGTTGCGTTTCGTTTTTCTGTATATGAAAGGTCAACGTCAGCACCAGGAACAAGCAGAGGTCATGTCATATATATAGCAAGGCGTTGGTCCAAACTTTAATTTGAAAATTGAATTATAATCTCCCCTACCCTATACAATATAATAGTAGCACACAGGTAATGAAATAACATTCTAAACCATAGGTGAATAATAAACATAAACACCTTTATATCTTATATACCTATACACGAGTATGTAAAAACATGGTCATGAACCAACCAACAACACAGTCCACCTCTCTCCCCTCCTACCTCTCTCTCTCTGCATCTTATTACGATCAGCAGTGATCTGCTCCTGGGTTCGTCTCACTGTAATGCCTAGGGCACCCCCAACCAGCCTATTGGCCACTGCTGCAGTGGTGACTGGCCGTTGTTTATGATCTACATTAGAACCAATGGTTCGAGGGTACCGGTCTGAAGGAGAGAGAGGGAGGGGATAGGATTAGATACCTACAGGCATGTTAAAGTACACAGAGTGATGCTGTGCCAATCAGTAATGGTATTTTGTAAGAGGTACAATACTACGTCTATAGGCCACCCTTGGCCAACTCATACTCGCTATATATATATATATATATATATATGTATGTATTAAGGTACTAATGCCATCTTTATTCTTTTTAACTAGCCAATCAACACACATCCATTCACCTTATAACTTATATAACCAACACACAATGCCCATGTCTCACCCAATAAGCACAGATTAGACGGGGATATAAAAGATATACATAGATGATAAGAGAGTACAGTGTATAATATCTACAGTACGTGTTGCTTGTTATACAAACCTAGTTTCCTTTGACTGGCTGGGCTGGCATCTTTAAAATGACGTACACGGAAGGGCAACTTGGACTGATCTTGATATACCCGATAGGCTGCAAGGGAGATAATTGCTCAGTGCTGGATGCACCAATCATATAAATAGCTCACGCCCGGTAGCCTTTTCTATTTTTACAACGGATTCTCATTGGACAAGGCAAAGCGGTGTCCCTAAAAAAGACAAGTAAATATAGCAATCTTACCATAAATCCAAAAACCCGTTCCACCAATATTTGAACAAATCGTGAGGTAGTAATAGTTTAAAAGGGCTTTTTAAAAACACTATGCTACTTGTTTAATAAATCATGAAGTATAAGCTCTCACATTAGTCATAACCATGACGTCATCTTTTATTATCGAAGACTCGGGTATCAGTGATTAGGGGGGACCTCACAGCCCACCAATATCCTATCACCTACACTTTTATTCAACCAATCCAGATTCAGATCCATCTGAACGCACACGAATATATTTATAAATAAATAAAAATATGACAGGATTAACTACCCAACCATCAACCATGGCTAGTGTTGCTCTTTATCACCATGACAACCACACCCACACCCACCTATCTCCGAGGTCTTAAACACAGCCAACGCATGGCTGTCATCGACCCATTTAAAGTCAACCGAGGAGGAGTAAGGATTAAGAATAGAACGTAGGTGCTGGGTTAAGATGTCAACACCAAAGCCGTATATCTCCAACACGTTGGTATGAGGCCCACTCAGGGAATCCCATCCTGCATCTGGGTATACCAAGTGGCATGCAGCCATTAGACCAGCCCTATACATGTTCCCCTCTATCTTATAGGTTGCTTATGTGACATTACTGGTGTGCAGTAGAGGCTGGGCATCAGTGATTGGTTTTATGAAACCAATCACTAACTCTATGACATGACATCACTTATAACCATTTATAGTTTTCTATATATGGTCTTTCCTTATCCACCTTGGCCCAATCATCTCAGGATAATAATGTGTGAACTGAGCAATGATGTGGACACCAATAAGAATCTCCCACCACGATAAAGCCCCAAGGATAACCAACCAATCATAAGAAAAAGGGAGTAGGTGCACACTTAAAATATCTAGACCAATCCAATCCCTCTATATAATCGTCCCCTCAACTAGGACTGACCTGTCGATTCAGAGTCTGAAATATTATTGGTTGGCAGGTCGGGCTCACTTTCCATATCGGGTTGTATCTCCCAATCATCTAATTCCAATGTTAGTTCAGGATATGTAAGTAGATAAACAGTGGGGAGGGCGGGTGAAGGCCAATAAAAAAGGAGAAAACGAATGGGAATGAGGGATACGAGGACAAGAATATAGGGTGTATGATAGCGCATGGTAGGGTAGGGTAAGGTAGGGTAGGGTAGAGTAGGATAGGGTAGGATAGGGTAGGGTATAGTATGTTATGGTATGGCATAATAATATAATACAATATACTAGAACGTAGTCTAATAAAGTACAACATTATATCACACAGCCACTGTGGCCCACCCATAACCCATATCACCCTTTATACAAGCTCATCTCTATCTCCATAACTGCCTTTGCCATTACTAACCCCTAACCCTATCTATATCTATTCCATCATTCCATCATAGTAAATCTAACCTCCCCTCCTACCTACACCTACACATACACATACACACTTATATCACACATAATCACTGCCCTCCTAATTCCATTACTGTATGAACTATATAAATACCAATACACCCTTTGTATACAAAACCTAAACTGCACAACATGCATATACATATATATATATATATACAGGTATTCAAATGATCTGGACCCTATATAATATAGTTACACTCATATTGACTCACCAATTTCAGGTGCTGCTGCTACTTTCTCCTCTGGTTTTGAATTCTGAAAGACAGACAGGCCAATACTGTTAGTTCGTTATCATACACACCTATACACGTATACATTCAGATAAATATACACATATACATTCAGATAAATATACACGTATACATTCAGATAAATATACACGTATACATTCACATACATATACGCATACATACCATAACAACATTATCTTTGCCAGCCCTGTTAATAAAACTCATAATCATAGCCCTTCTATCTACTGTTCTAGAGTTGTCGCCACTAAGCCCCCCCTCGGTTGCATCCTCTTCATCGCATAGCCCGCTGCTTTCTGTACACCCGCAACCCATTAATTAATTAATTAATTAATTATAATGTACATTCAGAGAGTTGTATACTCTGGCTCCCTAAATATACTCATATGTATTACTATCATAACATCTTTCATTCATCCAGACACCGTGGTAACATAGATATTGTCCAAATACAACTACCATTACACCAGAGAGTATAAAATAAAATAAAACCGATAAAAATAAAACAATAGAATAGATTAGAACATACTATAATATATATACACAGAATACAATACAATATACTATAATATATATATATATATACAGAATACAATGCAATATACCTTAATATATATACATAACCTAGCCAGCCCAACCCACCTGGGGCACTGCGAGCATCCCTGTCATCTTCTACCAGTGAGTCAGGCAACACTTCTCCCTGTATAGGTATATGGTGGCTTAGGATAAGGCTTTATATATATATATATATATCTACACAGTCTATTGACAGGGTGGCTTCGAGGGCACAGAGTAGAAAGCAATAAAAAAATAACAACTAAACAAACTGATAGTAATAGCTAAGAGTGAAAATAAAATATTAAAATATAAAACACTAGTAGCAAGACACCACCTGCAACTGGCTGCGACGGTGTCGAGGTACATATATTGCTTTCTCATTCCGCATGCGATCCCTCCTGGGCAAATAGAAACACAGAAATAAAAAAGAGTTAAGGACATGGTCTAATAAAATTACAAGAATAAATTGGGATAAAGGTATAGTTAAAAATAAGCTTACAGAAAACATCTTATGACGTCATAAGGTAGCCACTACCTACCAATCGAATTACATTAAAGCTAGGCCACTCCCACCGCCATTTATATGTTTATACATAATTTTATATTTCACAATTGTATATCCAAATAATTCATACAGGTTCCTCTTATCTAGCCACTATCTATCATTACCACTACTAATAATATAAGTACAATAAGTACTATAAGTACTATAACTACTACTATTAGTAATATTACTACTATAACACTACAAGCAGGATCACATCAACAGGCTAAGCACGACCTTCTTCACACCTTCACTTATCTATATTAACCTCATATAAGCCTACAAGCACACATCAATGACACGCACGGTTGTTTCTTAGCAGCCAATAGAGCCGATTGCAGATGAAGAAGGGGGCGGGAGGGCCGTGGTGCAGTTGAGCGACGAGCACTGGTAATGGCTGGATCTAATGGTATTAGTGGACCTGAACATACACGTGGACTGGGGAGAGAATGCAGTGTTAAAAGAAAATCGAAATGGCGATCGACGGCATGGGCACTATATATGGTAATTTGATCAATATTTTAATCACACATATATATGTCAGATACCAAGATGCCCATATATTTATCAATCATGTTATCACTTGTGATGGAAGTTTGGCTTAGATTTATTATTTATAGTATCTTTACTTATCAGGCCACTAACTAAGGCCTGGCTTTCGGCAAATATCCACCACAAAGGATCATCAAAATTCATTTGTGTTGTTCTCATTTGATGCCCAGAATAGTAAGAATGGAGAATGTGAGACAAGAGGGAGAGAATAACAAAGTAGGTCAGGGAAAAATGCCTACAATATCGTAATGATGTGTATGTATATATATATAAGCTTATATGCATGGGCTATTAGAAAGTCAATCCTTATAGACTACAACTTATAAGTATTTTAACTTGTGATTATCACAAGGTATTAAATATCAACGTAAACATTATATTGGTAGAGCGGAGTAATACAGGCGTCCGTAAAATAAACACATTGTGGTAATGATAAAAACAGGTATATACATACCTTCGCCAAGTGTCATCCATAGATGGTTGATGGCTTGTAGAACTATTACTAGTATCATCACTTGCATTAACCTTCTCGTCCGTGTCTATCTTACTGTCACTGGTATTCTGACATATATTCGTGTTATCCTTCAGGTGACTTAGCTCATCGTCAGAATGGTATTGGTGGGCACAACTATTTTCTACATTCATATACTCGTCCCGATTGGTGTCAAGATTTCTGAGACTCTGACTTTTACTCAATGATACCTCAGTTCCATTTGTAGCGTGTGCTAGATTGGCCATATCTGTGTCAGGTCCAGACATGGCGAATTGTTCTGATAGGTCAGCCCGCGATGATCGCCCTGATCGACTAGTTGATATAGTGTGACCCAATGACAAGGGCCCTCTTGGTGTAGAAGGGGCACTAAGTGGCTCGGTGTGGGGCTGGTTGACCTGGTGTTTGAGAGTCAATTCTATATTCTCTCTTTGTGTTTCATTCTCTGACAATACCTCAGCAGTCAAATGACCGCCTAGCGCACTAGATTCCAGACTAGGGGCTAGTCTATCGGGAATAGAACACCTACTAAATTCTTCGCATATGCCTGTATCGTTACTATCTACCATATTATTATCTGTGACCTGGGAAGAGTCCAGACCAATAGGACTCTGTGAGATATCCTGAGGATCACATGACATATCACATGACCCTCTTGCGCCTCTATGATGGCAGTCAGGGCGATGGGCCAGGGTCAGGGGCAGGTCAGACTGGGGGATAAAGGGATGAGAGGGAGAGGAGAGGGTATCTAGAGAGGGAGAGGGAGACGTGACTCTATGTACATGTACTACCTCCACTATCTCTTTATCTATCTTTCTACAATCACACCCTTTTTCTCTCCCTGTCCACCTTTCTCTTTCACCTCTTTCACTGCCCTCTTCATTACTGTTCCCTTCTGTACCACTTCTTCTCCCCCATCTGGTACTATGTTTCTCAGTTTCCTCTCGCCGTTCTCGCCGCTGGGGCTTATTAACAGTTTTCTCGTTGGTGTTTTTGATAGAATCGGTCCATTTGCTGCCTCCTGAGGTGTGTCTCCATCCATCTCTATCTCTGTCACAGTCTTTCCAACGCTCTCTTTCACTATCTCGTCCGTCTCTTACATTTTCTCTCTCCTCTCTTGTCCTCCACCCGCTCAGGCCAGAACCCACTTCCTCTCCTCTCACTCCACTACGACTCTCTCCCCTGAATGACAACACGCTTTCCCCTGCCTTGCTACTTCTACTATATACTTTACGTTGTGGCTGACCAGTCTGTGGGTTGTTCCCTCTCACCTCCCCTTTCCCAATATAGTCGTCATGGGTATGTCTCCCATGTGAAGGCGCAACCATTGTCCGTTGCCGTGAATTTATCTCAGGGCACGTAGCTTTTTCTGATTGCTGCAAAGTCACGTGGCCATAAGAGGAGGCTGGTGCTGCATTGGAATTGGCCTTATCCTCTCCATTCTGGTGACGGCCATTATTAACACCTACCAATGATTGTGTGTGCTTTCCTGATGAGAGGTACGGGTGAGATCTTCCACCCTGTGGTGTTTTTCCATCCATAGTTGAAGGAAAGGTGGGGTGCTCTGCATTAAGAGGGCTGTTAAACTGTGCTGGTGGTTGACGACACTGTCCCATCTTCTTCTTACATGCAAGGTCACCATGGGAAGAGACACCGATACCAGCAATAGCCCGTGTAGTATTATTATTATTGTCCCCCGCCTCATAGGCTGGGCCAGTCACCAAAGATGGAGCTGTCTCCCTTTGGTCTGACTTCTTCTTCACCCCCACACCACCCATCACCTCTTTTCTCTTTTCTCCTATCTCCTCTCTACGATTTCTACCATCTTCATCTCTAGTGCCCTCAGGGCAACTACCTCTTCCACTCGACCGATCGCATTTTTGGCGACCAATTACTCCGTCGGATTTCAATGACTCTATGGTGTAATTTGTTGGGTCTTCTGTTATATTAGCTAAAGTAGCCGTTGATATACATGACGTAGTCGCACTAATGGCAGAGGGAGAGAGTTGGCCTAATACGGTGCCCGCATTGCCTTTTTTGGATGATACATCTGTCTTCCCTTTATTGCCATCCTCAGCCAATCTATTCTTCAATTTCCTACCTTCTTCTTTAATTTTCATTCGTCCATCAGATTTTCGATCTCCTCTCCTACTGGATGATATAGAACTTCCTCCACCTATCGTGTTGAGATCTTCACCAGGTATGCCAATTAATTCTGAATCAGAGTGGTTTGGAGCCAATCGCAACATAGAGGAGTTACAGCTGGATCCTGTTGTCATGGCACACCCGCCAAACCCCAGATCATTGGTTCTAGAGGAAGAAGTGGAGCAACCACTGGAGGAAATTAAAGGAGCTTCACCAATTGAATAACTTGATTCGCCTAATTTCCCTTTGCCGCTTTTGCATTGGGCCTTCTTTCCCGCCCTTTCCCCTACACCCTCTCTCTCATTGGTGTATTTAGCAGATGGTCCTCTCTCTATCCAACTATCACTTTTCCCTCTGTTCCCTCCACCCTCCCCTCCCATATGTACTGTACTCTCATTAGTGTAATTATGATCTGAATCCCTAGTGGCGGAGCGGGATCCTTTTGTTCCATCGGATTGGCGGGATTCTCTTTGTTCATCAGACTGATCATACGTAGATGTCACTCCTGACAAAAAGCCAATAGATCTACCATTAGAACTGAATCGGACCATATCATTACATGTAGCAGTCTTTTATTAATACCTTAACAATAAACGCAGTAATAGTAGAAAAAATATATAAGATAAGGAATATATGCTTCCAAAAAAAATATATGTAAAACAGGAAAAGGTAAACCTACATAGGATTAAAGAAAAGGGTGTAGAGTCTTATGAATGTATGTGCGTATAGCTTTTTGTGTACATGTATGTATGTATGTATGTATGTATGTATGTATGTATATATGTATGCATCCGAAAGTGCTTGTTAATGTGTGATGCATATACATATATATTGAGGCAAGCTTCCAATCATATATAGACGCCTCTCCTTCTTAAGTGATCTAGCAAGATCTGCCTCTATCTGCATACCTCCATCTGGGTTGGTTTTGAGGGAACTCATTATGGCTGTATCTGTTCCTATTAGCGGATTCATATATGTTAACAAATCAACTGATGCCTTCTGTGTTAATCTAGGTACCCCATAGGCCCTATCAGCATCTGTGGCGATCCGAATGGACCTAGGGAGATATAAGATATGGAACAGGGAGGTGGGTAAATAAAAGGAGGTAGAAACCTTTACTAATAAGTATATGTAGCTAGATAAAGGGAGAGAGAATGATTGGAAGAGAATAAGAGACTGCTGCATATAGTAAATGAAGGAGAGCTTGTCTTCAGATTAAAAAAAATATCATTCTAAGTTAGTACAAAGGTCGATGAAAAAGCTGAGCCATCCATATGACGTGTAGATGTAACAAGGGTGAAAGGTTGTGTGGTGATTAGGAGCATATATGCCTTTGATTGGCCATGCATGTATGCATATCAGATGATAGTGGTAGGTGATTGGTAGGCATTCAAAAGACAGTGTCCTGCGTGCGTATGGCCCTGAACATCATTGGTGGTGTGCGCACCCACAGCAAACCAATCATCGTATGTGTATCCCTTTGCATATGTGGGCCCTGTATCTTAGGGTATATATACATAATATATATTATCTACAAATAAAAATTCATATACTACGTATTACTTTGTACTACAATACTAACTATGTAGCAAGCCGGTCCTCTCTCTCTCTAGCT
>NAOQ01000384.1:3788-16739 GCA_002751075.1 Ichthyophonus hoferi
TCAGTGATATTTTGGGTGGGTGGTTATGCTTGTGAACATATATAATTACAAATGCAAAAATATGTATGTGCACATGCATCCATGCATATCACAGTTAATTACGTCTATAATCCAGTTGAAAGCATGGTTCTCTAAACACATAGGTACAATGTATTCCAAGCTGGTAGAATGAGACTAATCAGAAGCGGGAACTGGCGTTCATCATTCGTCTAAACACAAACGGAAGTATGCCCCCATGGCGTAGATAAATCAATTCCTGGTCAGATTGAACCTTCAATCGCACTGTGAAGATATGATTTCCACACTACAAGAGAGCGTGCTTAAATTTTAGTATATCATACAAGAACATATACTGAAAAGAAAGACATTTCATAGCACAAAATCACACGAAACTGAAAACATTTTTCTTAAAAATAAAAAGACAAGATAAAGATTTAGCACCAAAAGCATGAGTGTAGGCAAAAAGATAGAAAAAATGCACAGAGAACTATTGAGTGATGATTAAGCTAAACTTAGCAAACGTGAATGAGAACTGAAAAAGCTACATAAAACAAGAGTAAATAAATGAAGACTTGATCGCTAAAGAGAAGGGGGTAAGGGGAACAATGGGGTAAGAGCACCAATTAGAAAGAGACAGACAGAGAGGGGTAGATTAAATTACCTTTACGAGCATATCCATGTGCTTGACAGGGTCAGGAGGTAAGGCCATGTCTAATTCTTCGTTCCCAGTAAGGCCAAGACTGGCAGCTGATTGGCCAGACAGGAATTCCAAGGGCCATATCCCCATGCCAACTAAACTCCCACGATGGTCTGGGTCAAAGCTCTCAGCGATCACTGCTTGTACACCTGATTTGCCACATATCTTTAGGTTAGTAGCGGGATGTGACACATCATTCTTCCAATTGACTGCTCATTAGTAGGCTAGGGTGCACTCAAGGAGGCGAAAGACGGAAAAACACACACAAAGGGACAGACAAAAAGAAACAAAAGAGGAAAAGAGAGAGAGAAACAAAAAGAAGGAAGAATAAAACAAAACAAAAAACACCCTCCAAACAAGAAACATAGAGGGAATGGCTATACATACCTAGTAGCCAGGGCCCTTTAGCGGCCCAATCACGAGAGGCCCCCATGCCATAATCCTTTCCACCTATAATCACTAAGGGTGTCTGGGTGGCCTTATAGGCGGTGGCTACGTCATATACGCTACCCACCTTGCCTCTATCCATCCCCAACCCCAAGGTTAGTCTATTGGGATCTTTTTATTGAACTTCAAAATATATAAACAGCAAAGATAAATGGGGAGATGATCTTATATTAAATATTTAAAATGGAATGATACCATCTAAACCAATACTAGAACTCGGATAAAGGACGACAGAAGTAATATGTACATCCCATAAGGTCCATCATAGTGTAACGGTAGCAGAAGGAAAGAAAAGGAAGGAAAATAAATGAAAATCCAATTTTTACAGAAACCAAGTATAAAAAAGTATAAACAGAAGTCACGTATACAGGGTTGCAGATAATAGAAAGGAGACAAAGCACACCCCGCACAGTACGCTATGCAGGATATACAAAAAATTAAACATACGATGGCCAGTGAATTGTAAAGGGACCTTTCTTGGGCGATATCTTGTTCTCTAGTTTAGGATTACTAAACATTCCTCTACCCATGACATGATGGTTCCCACGTCTCGCGCCGTAGCTATTTAGATCTATATGCATAGATACATATAAGGTGTATGTATGTATTTATGTGTTAGGTATATGTGGTTCAATATGAGGGAATGTACAAACAAAAATAAATATAAAAACATAGAGGTTGTTAACGTGTACATATATATATATATATATATATATAGTAATGAATATGATATAGTGTCAATCATCATCTTATAGAGCAATCTAATAATCTCTCTGTTACCACAGCTATATACAGTACCTCATTATATACCTGCACATACTATTATTATCTATACACTCAAATCGGCCCTGCCTACAAACGTCATTAATTATAATTAATTGGCTGGCTAGACTATATTGTCATCTTCGCATGAAAGCCTAGGTTGAAAACTCAATCTGTATTACTTTGTCTATTTTCAGTCTGATATAATATAAATGTAGTCATATAATATATATAACTGATGTCAATGATTATCCTTTTTAAGTATGTATGATAATAGGCTAGGGTATTTATATGGGCATGTCATAGGTTCACAAGAAAAAGTTTGTACATCTTAAATTCCAAAAAAAAAAGAAGGGTACACAAAAAAGATCCTCACTCAGGAAAATCGGACTATCCAATTAATATTCGCCGTTTATTATATATAAAACTTAATAGCTAATGATCATCGACTCAACATACCTTTGGGAGCCACTCCCAATTCGGTTAGATATCGGGCTGCTGGTGATGTCCTAGATATAGATCCTGTAGAGACAAATGATTGGATGAAGGGGTGAGGGAAGGTAAAGATTGTGTAGAATATAAGTATGCCTAGGTCTATTTTAGTATGATATGCATATATGCATAAATATATATACATACACATGGAGGAAACAAAAGCCGAAAAAGCAAATGTTCTCTCTAAATATATATCTTAAGTATTTAGTTATATGATAGCACACTATCTATTAATAAATCATAGCATGAAAATCCGAAGTCGTTTGGCGATTCAATCCTTCCCATTTTTTCTATTATATCTTTGCTTTTAATGTGTTGTAAATATTGGCTCGATTTAATTTAATGCTTTTAATGCAAGGGTAGTTGTGCTAATAGAACCAATAGAATCATATAGTTAGGTCTTAAAAGTAGTTTTAAAATATGAATTCCATTCATCCTAATACAATCCTAACCCACTGTTAGAACCATAAAAGTAAACTACAGTCGACTAGACAGTGGATAGTCTATCTATAGACCACCATATATAAATATATATATATATATATATGTATACGGATATGTGTATAGATGTATATACTCATAGGCATACTAAGGAAGATAATAACAGAAGCCATAGAACCAGGGTATAAAGGTTACCAACCAGCAGGAGATATAAGATCAGTGGTAACTTTATCCCCCAACCACAGCAATATCCTAGCTCCTCGTACTACAGTGGATGGCACCTGGCTTGTCTGTGGTTGAAATATAATGCACAGGTTTACAGTTAGGGCTATAAAGGGCCCCTATGATTAGGTTGAAATCGGATATACTACAAAGAGAGAAAAAATTACATCCTATCATAGGATATCTTTGGTTTTAAATTTATCTAGACTACCATATATAGGCAATTGTAAAAAATTCAATTTATAAAGGTGCCTTTGAGGGTTGACTTAGGGCAATAAAGAGTTAAAATTTATATGTAAAAGTTTTTTAATAAAATTGCTTCGAGATGAACCCAGAATAACCCCCGACCTATTTATCACCGGTTTGTTATAATATTATACCTGCATAGTTATTAAAAAACTAGTTGCCATAGCATTGGGTAGAGAACGGCACATAAGTCTAGTGACTAGAATAGGTGTGACAGACAAATAGAATAAAATATAGAAGAGGAAGATAAACCAGTCATAATTGTATGTAATTGCTTATCTATAGATTATATAAAAAGGTTTATATATATATTAATATTGACACGCACCACACTATCCAAGAAAGGCGGACACTGAATATAGGCAGAGCCCTTATCCCAGGGGTAAACATCATCGCTTGATATGTCAATACTGTTCCAGTACTTATTGCCGCTCTGCAATATTATATAGAGTAATTAATTAAACAGACTTAATTAGCACTTCCATAACAATATCATCAACCGAGGGTCAGGTAACATAATTAGAATTTATCTTATGAAAGAAAATCAATCAAAATACATATTTAATGTGAATAGTGGAATGAAAGTAGGAATGAACGACCTGATTATCCTAATAAATACCTTCATATTACAGCAAGCCAAATTATTACATCTATACAATGAATGCAATTCATAATAAAAAGGGATTTGAAATGATACAATGCGAGCCGACCGGTAATGCGGTAGTATACGGTGTTATTTATCCATTTAATATCATTAATATAACCAATGGAAATAAAGGAAGCTAAGCCATAATTAGCCATATATGTATTCTCATGCACATCACTGTACATGTATTGTAGTATACCCAACTCAGGCATCAATCAAATAAACCCAATATATAAAAGAGCTGGCTTAATAGAATACAATTCTTATAACCAATCAAATCAATGTATTAATCGCATAAATAATCACCTGTCTATTCCATTTAATCAATACAATTGATATAGCCAAAAGTCAATGGAATTAATAATATCATTAGTCACCTGTATATTCCGATAGACGTCCTTATACATGCATTGCAGCACACTCCTCCTCTCTACCTCTTGCAGTTCTTCCCGTGAAGGCCAGATATCTCTCAGATAGACAGCCTGCCCATCTTTGCCTGTGCCTGTATAATACCCAATCACACCCTTTCATTAAAATACTAGGCTGCCAGTGGGGAACACATCTGGAATACCATAGAAGTGTTTTCATAAAAAACCCCAGAATTTCAGAATTTTGCATTAAGTTTGGTACGTTATGTTAGACCTTCGTAAATATGTCAAGTTAAATTTTAATTACGCTAAGTACATGTATTTATTGGCTCCTTGTGTCATTTCCCTGCATTTTAAAAACAAATATCATCTTACATATGAAAATACAGTTCAATCATGGCCATATCCCTCCTACCTTTGAGATATATTTCAAAATTGTTTATAGACCAGAATCATGGTACACATTTTCACTAATATAATCCATTCGTAGACCATTAAAATTAAAGGTTAAGAACCAAGGGTAACTTACAACAGTGGGGGTCGACCCATGCGGTAGTAAACCCCCTCCCTCTATACACTAACCTATACTAGTTTTTATCATGCATCTATCGCGGCTATTTTAGCTCTAAAGCTAATATGATTCACAAATACACAGGCACATCGACCTAGCCCATATCACAGGAAGTGTATATATCTAATTAAAATTTAATAGGAAAGCGTTGATTGATAAATAAAAGGCAATGAGTACTTTAAGTAGAAAAAAATATGTAGAATATATTGGTATCTATTTCTTAACTCGACTTATTCCCCTATTCTACTCTCTCTTAATGCATTAATATGTTAATATATCTATGTACGTATATAAGATTATGTACATAACCTTATAGGTAAGTATGTTAATGTCTATGTGAGTGAATCCGTGTATAGATGAGCCAGTAGTTAGGGCCATTCACTATTTTATATCCATAGAGTCGGCCAATCACACCAGGCCATATAAAAGCCTCCTTCTATCCTCCAATAGGGTGTACCATAGAGTTGATGGTAATAAACAGACAAGCAACGTGTGTTCTAACGATATATATATATATATATATAAGTATTACTCCATTATGGCTATTTATTAATCAGCAGATGTAGGTATTAATTTTTCATCTGCAACTATTGGTCTACCCGCTAAATCTCATTAACTCACGCCATAAGCCTATACATATATCATACTATGGATTTGCAAATATATCACCATTTATATACACATGTCAATATAGCAAAATATAAATCCCATTACTCTAATATTCTGCAAATATATACACACTTAGATATAATTACATACATATCCATACATACCTATAGGGTCTGACTCAAAATCAATGTTGACAGTGCCAGCTAGTGCACAGGCAATAACCAACAGGGGGGAGGCTAGGAAGGAGGCTCTAGTACTAGAGTGGACCCTTCCATCCCAGTTACGGTTGCCACTTAGAACCCCACATGCCACTAGCTGTGCCTAGCAATAGACCCCCACAACCAACCACAGTTAAGATAGCCCCATCATATCATATTATCTCGTATATAAATATATATTGATGTGTCAATATATTATACCATACCGCCCAGTTGTTACAAAAACAGATAAAAGCTAGCTAGTCTATATATATTAATAACGGCTAATGATGTAAACTAATAGATTTATCTACACTATATTATAGTATATCCTCTCAGGGCCAAAACAATCGGATTATGCGCTCCTCTACGGTATTTTCACAATTTATTTAATTGATTTCTTCTTTTTCCATTCATTAAAATGCATATATTTAGAACAATATAGCACAATAAACCATATACGTATGTAAATAACATACAGGGTACTATAGCTAGAATCGCTATATTTTTTAGATTATCATTTATCCATATGATGGGGGACGGGTTAATAATAAAGATCCTTCTTGCTCATTTAATTTTCATGTGAAGATTGCCATTTGGAAAAAATCATGCGCTAGAATCTTTTCCAACTTGAATAGATTAAACTCTAGAGTCAAATCTTTCTTTTAAACTTCTAATATTAACACTTCCTTCTAATTACTTAACTTTTTATGCGAGTATTTGTACTGGACAATGATTGAATAGTTAATATAGAGGAGATGTGGAGGTTAAAATACAAGACAATGCGAGAACTCGGGCTTTATATTCAGACTACAGTAGTTACCCGTGCAATAGAAGCCAATCTTTATTTTAAAAATATGATATAGCCAATTATGTGTATATATACTGCCATTGCCACTAGATATGTACATACAAGTACTAGTATGGATCGTACACCGCAGTAAAGCAACGGTAGGTAAAGGGTGATTCCCAAGGAAATAGGGCAGCCAATAAGATAAAATATCTTAAAGAGCAAGACATTAGAAATATAATGATGTAGAATCAAAGTGTCACATATATATATATATATGCAACTACTGGCCTAATAAAACCAATTGCTCGTGTGAGTAGCTCATCAGAGTCATAGGCCATACATATTTTTCAAGCTATTTGACGTCATAGTTACTACCTATAGACATGTCATGCCCTTTGTACACCATTGAAAACTGGTAGACTGTATAGAAACATCCAAACATATAAGATAAAATAATACCACAAAAGTTAATTTGAGAGAAAAGAGGGATAGATGTTCATATATATAGGCAGATAAAAAATACAAAAAAGAGGAAGAGAGGGAGAAAAAGATAGATAGATAGATAGATAGAGGGGAAGGGAAAACGGGGAGAGATTGCGAGGTGATGGTGCAATAGATATCCATATAGGAATATAGATTAAATAGGGTGAGCAGAAAGGAATGGCTTAACAGGAGTAATGTAGTTACCTCCTCAATTGCTTTACCCACAGCCTCATCCAGGGGCTTGGAATCGCCTGCACAGGCCATACAGCCATAACCGCTAATCATAAAACTATAAGGAGGTATATATAGGTGTATGCAGAGATACAGATATGTGAGTGATAGATATGTATAGAGCTAAGAAGAAAGATAGAGAAGAGATAAAGAGTGATATATATATATAGTATGGGAATAGCAATTAATAATAAATACATAATACACGAAGTGAAGCTGTGTGATAGAATGAGTAAACAGGCATATATAGAAAGAACGCGAATGCGTCGTTGTTTTCTAAGTTAATATATTTATGTGTGTATAGGTATATTTGGTGGATAGTTATACATGCATTAATCATCTAAATTACAATACCATAGCCAACCTTATTAGATTTATTCCTCTCCTAATACCAATAGCACCAAGCTATCTCGACACTTTATTCTCTGTCATAGACTCTTATATCCATAGTACACCACACAACCACAACCACCATCTTCATTATATCAT
Organism: Ichthyophonus hoferi; assembly: GCA_002751075.1. Classification (NCBI taxonomy): domain Eukaryota; class Ichthyosporea; order Ichthyophonida; family Ichthyophonidae; genus Ichthyophonus; species Ichthyophonus hoferi. The sequence goes on from NAOQ01000384.1 coordinate 11,486, forward strand.
TTATTTGCACATATAAGGATCCTCCCTCTTCATAAACACACCACCTACTTGTGTTTGCCTATCTGTATTTTTCCTAAACACGTGCTGCTATGTATAAACATACACGTACGTACAGGCATAGAAAGCCCCACATAACCAGAGAAATACACATGCCACCACATCCACATCTACATCTACATACCCCAACTTTTCCAGTGCTGCAATTGTATTACTCTCCTTTAGGTAGCAGCCAGCAACCAATGACCCGGGCGACAGCGACGTACGAATATAAGGTTTCACTTCTAAACCAAGGCTTACTGCCTTTACAGCTAGTAACCCAGCACCTAGCATCACACTAGGGTTGGATGTGTTTGTACAGCCTGTAATGGCTGCAATCACCACAGAGCCATGTGTCAATGTATACTTTTTTCCTTCGTAGTGAAGCGTGGCGCGTGCATCAAGTTGCTTAGGTGCAAGTCCATAGCCTTTAAAGCCAATACAATTGGTTAGAATCTGTGTTGGGTTGCATTCATTAGTTAAGATTGAATTACCTAAAGCCTAAAGTTACCAACCAATCATTTGACAACACTAGAGTATTTTTTAAAAAGCAACATGTTATGTAGTACATTACGATTACAAAGATTGCATCTCTTTCAATATAATAAAAATATAGAACGGCGACAGAGCATTATTTTAGTACACTAAATTATATGTTCAACATTGTAACACTACTTATCAAGTCCTTAATTTGATATATATATCATGTAATCTGATGATAATTATAATATCAATTTAGATGTTTAGATCTTTTTATTCCTACCAGATCATAACAAATTATATTCTATTATATTATAACATACTCTATCATCCAATATTATACTCATGTATTATACCATAATATATCAGTGTACCATACCATATCATACTATATCACCATATTACCTCTATATATGCGGGCTTTCTCCTTCAAATACATGTACATATAGGTGTAAAAACAAAATAAATATAGACTACCTATAAATAAAAATTGCCATTTAAAGGAGTAAAGCGTACCTGTCCCAATTATTGCTTTAGATTGTCTATTATATCATAATATATTATATCATACTCTATCATAGAATATCCACGTACCTGTTCAAATTCTTGCTTTAGCTCCTTGACAGGTATTCTATCTTGAGGTCTCTTGGGCCCAGATACAGACGGCACCACAGTAGACAGATCTAGCTTCGCATGCTATAGTGTTGACGGTTGGGTAAGCGTAAGTCTGTATGTTTACACCTAGTATGTGTGTAACTACATAAAACTAAGTAGATGTGACTGTATACATGTGAATATACAGACAATGTAAGATATTAATAACACATTATATCACTACCTTTATGTCTCATTGATAAACCCAATATAAAACTCGGAATGCTAAACAACACGCCACAGTATTAAGATGTATGCCATTGTACCACTCATTAAACCAATTTAATTGTGTTGAATTTGAATTAGGTCATCGCCATTGGAAAACTCGGTTAAACAGAGTGTTTATTTTAAAACTTAAAACCCATAGCTTTTTATTCATTCAATTTCATTGGTTACAATTAAGTTATAATGAAAATTAAAATTGACAAATAAACATCTACGTACACGCAAAAATAAATTAATATACCACCAACAGAAATATACATGTAAAGATAATAATATATATTTGGTATATAAACATAAGCATAAGGCGTAGAAAACATACAAAGATAAGGTATAGTGCAACAAAAACCATCTTAAAACAAACAGACAATCTAGATATAAAGTTCTGTTTATCTCAACCTAAAGCCTAGAATTAAATTTGGTCCAAGTTGCATAAATCGCTTCCTGTAATTATGTATGTATATATATACCTTACTATAAACAATTAGTCCCTTTTCAGCATTGGTGTCTCTAAATAGAGCTTGTGCTTTGAGATAAGCTTCAATCACGGCAATGAGAGCTACGTCACGACCTGAATATATAATTGGTTACATATTAACATATAAGTTAAAAAGAGTAGATGAGAGGACGTATGTACACATGTGGTAATATATATCGTGGACTCAGATGCTAATATCATTTTTAATATTCTCATTAATTGAACTGTCTCTTATGAAAAAGAATAAAGAGAAAGAGAAGAACAGGATGACAGATATACATAGGGAAACGAGGTACAGGGGTATATGCATGGAATATATGTGTATAAAGATAGAAAGTATCTACATACGTACATGCACACGCACACACATGCATACATACATTACACACATACCTACATTCATATATATATATATCTACACGCGTGCATACATGCACCCACATATATACACATTAAAACACGCATATATATACCTGTTTGACGAAGATAGAGCAGACCCATGTTGTCCATAGGGAAGAAGCCCATCAAGGCACCATATTCTGGGCACATAGATGCAATCGTGGCTCTCTCAGCAATAGAAAGATATCCTACACCTTCCCCATAGAACTCGACATACTTACCCTCCACCCCAACCTCACGTAGATGCTACCAGAAAGGTTATAGGTTAGGATGATACGACATAATAGCTGTTTCTATATTTTTAAATAATATGACATCCTGATATTGGAATGATCAATATTTGACAATATAATCCATATACATATTAAATAATATGATATACTATACTATATAATATATAATGTAACATCCCATCACAGTGATAATCTAGGAGTGTTTATATCCAAACGGGTATTAGGAGAAATAAAGATTTACAAAATTAAAAATGAGCCCAATTAATATCTATAGTTAATAATAACCTTTTAAAACTATATGCTCATCATACGAATTATTATTTACTTAATTAGTAATTGATTGCTGATTGAAGTCAACAATGTGATCACAAGCTCTGTCCCTTTTTTTCACAAAAACAAAGCGGATATGCTTTCACGGCAACTTTTGAAATTAATACGGGGTTACAATCACAGAATAACGGTGGTCTTATACACAATTAATACTAATCTAGTCAATCAAAATCGCTTTTATGATTAATCAAAAGATAGGCTTTCAATATATAATGTGGGGCAAAACAAATGCTAAAAGTGAAAGCAATACCAGTCTATCAAGAGTAGGAAGAAAAAAAAAAGAAAAAAAATACTGTTTATAATAATGTAAAGGAATACATACATAATAGCTCTATAACAATAAGCACAGTATTAGTGTTTCTCACCCACGCATCAGTTAGGTTATACATATACCTATATATATATATAAAATAGAATACTAAAGAAGTAGTCATCAAAAAAAAAAAAAAAGTAAAGCAACAGTTAGATTTAACGCAGCCAAGCCGAGATAAATACACATATACATATACAGCAACTATATTATAACATATAATATATAAGATAACAAGTCTTCTGAAGTTACCTTCGTAATAGTAAGAACAACATCTGTTGATGTAACCCATGGTCCCACACGACCACACAACTCATATCCTACCACTTCAGGCAGGGTAATAGACACGCCTTGCCCTAGAAGCACTGCTTCAGCTTCAATGCCGCCCACACCTATTGGTTATAGTTCATGGTTGTAGGTCCTCATTTACTGTTAGTAGTGTGTAAATGAACACTAGAGATAGTATACTAGAGTTGGATTTATCATGTATGAATATGCTCAGTATAGCTAATAAGATCTTACAGAAAGAGGGAATATATACATAGAGATGCGTTAGTATTGAAGTTAGAGTTATCTGATTGAAAGAAAAACAGCTTAAGAAATCACTGTTGCCATGTTCTAATGAGCTTAGTACTTCATCCTTAGGGTACTTGAAGCTCTACATAGCATACGTATGCATGTATATATATAATTATAAATTGAAAAAGAGCAGTGTTGCATTATATATTGTTATAACATAATTAAGGGGATGCAGTAGTGGCTACAACAATATTATCGTAAATTTATTCTATGGCTCTTGAGGCATTGATAATTGTAGGATAAACAAGACAATTGAATAATTTCTCGAATGTGTGCCTATGTCTAGTATGTTCGAAGTTCGCCACTGTAATGAAAGGGTTGTCATTCTCTCTAAATATAATAATTAGTCTCGTTAATATTATTTAATCTTGTTGCGCCTATTGGCCGGGGTAATTGCATTTGCTGTAATACCTAGTGTAATTAACCGTGTTGTAAAGCCTATTGTAATTAATAATTAATTCTTTTGTCATGGCCATTGGCTAATCTAAACAACCTTGTTATCATAAATATTATAATTAATAATTATTTTAGCTGCCATATCCAGTATTATTCTGTACTCGCTTCCTTACACTAGCATATAAGTTCACAAATACACATATGCATGTATATACAGACAAACGCACATACATCGATATATCTACATACCCCATACTACGATGCCTAGGCTATTAACCATAGTGGTATGACTATCGGTTCCTACCAGGCTGTCGGGGTACAGCGTGCCATCTTCCTCTATCACCACGCGAGACAGATGTTCAAGATTCACCTATATCAAATATAATATAATAAAGTAAAGTATAATATCATATAATATAGCATGATGTAATATAATATAACCCAATATAATATGTATATGTTTAATAGAGAATGGGTCAGTAAAGGTATGAGTAAACACATCTATCACTATTACTATATATATATATATATGTATGTATCATTATATAATATCACATCGCATCTTTATATATCATACAACGTCTCTACCAGCCATTTCCTATTAACAGTGTGTCCTACTAGTCCCATAGCTCACGTGAGGTTTATCATGCTCTTCCCTATGTTTCAATTTGGCTGCTCGATTATGATACGATAATAAGAGAATATTTTGTTGCTGTGTATGTATGTATGTATGTATGTATGTATGTGTGATTCTAAATAAAAAATAAAACAAAGTTAAATGCCTTGCATAGTCAGTTCGTTCGGGTCGCATACACTTATATATCATATCAAGATACTTATAAACATATATCCATAAATACTGTTAAAGAAATTATTTGTTATGTCAATACATTGTACTACAATATAATACAATTGAATATAATACCTTCACAAGCACACACACACACTCCACTATATACATACGCATAATAGCAACTATATATATATATAAACACAACATTACATTACATAACAAAATATAACATATACTTAGTCGGAATAAATACCTGGTGACAAATGCCAGCACCGGGTGGAACCACAAGAATGTTCTTAAAGGCCTCTCCTCCCCACTTAAGAAATGAAAATCGTTCCTTATTT